>JACJUY010004380.1:0-58927 GCA_014220935.1 Platorchestia sp. MABIK
GTCATATTAGACTGTGATCACTCGTCAAATGAAAGCATCATTTTCTTGAAGCAAATTGATTTCATTGACAATTCTTTGCTTCAGATCATCAATGTTTCTTGGCAGAAAATTGTAAACTTCACTTTTTAGATGTCCCCATAGGAAAAAATCTTCATCACATTCTATTTAATCTGTTTCCATGGGTTTCTTGGAGTCTTAAAATTATCTATTTACTCAGGGCAAGCATACTTTTTGTGTCTGTCACCAAACATATTGCTTAAAAATTACCCCTTTTGTTTATCTTCCTCAGATTTCCCACATAGATGCCGAAATAGTTGATAAATATATGTAATTTTGAAAATTTTTCTGATATATGTAATTTTTGATAAAATGATAATTTAAAATTGGGTCAACTTTTTTATTGTCCACCCTGTATACCTATACATTATAATAATTTTATAAGTAATTCTAATCTTCCCAGTTGTTGGGGTAAGCCGCTTAATTATGTACTTTTTTACTATTTTTAGTTAAAGTGTGAGGCTGTGTGTGTGGGTGTTTGTGTGTGTTTCTTTTGTTTCAGGTTTCCTTCAAATTCCTCAATAGCCTAATTGAAAATTAAAAACATTTTAATGATAAACATTGTGTACCAAAAAGAGACTATAACTCAACTTACAAGTGAGAATTTGTAATGAAAGATTCCTTTCTCTCACAATGATCATGACCTGAGGCTGTATGAGCTTGACCTCAAAGCTTCGTTAAACCCCGAGTGAACAACACCAACAGCAACCAAGTGTGAAAAGAAAAAAAAATTGTTCATTTGTAAAAAGTTGGAACATGAAATGTGTTACACCAAATTGGATGTGGGAAATTATGAACCTTCCAGAAAGGTTGATGCAGTGAATTAATATATTGAATGAAACGTGCAGTAAAAGAAAAGAGTACTGGGTGAAAAACAATGATTTTTGGAGAGACAAATGTGGTTAAGATAATCTGTGTGTTGTAAGTGAAATAATTATAGAAAAAAAGAAAAGGTGTCTTTGGTTTTCTTGGATGCTAAGGAGGCTTATGAGAGAGCAGGCCAACAAAGCAGTGTTGCCTATAGTCCTAGTTGCCCTAAAATCCAGACTTGTCTCAATACTGCATGGATGTCAAAAATGGAATTTAAATTTTTCTATTGACATGTTCTAGTATAAATACTTTGAGGCTAGCATCCAAATTGCTGGTGAATCATAAACTCAGCAGCAAATGCAACTCACCCAGAGTAGAATGATTATTGAAGGCTGAGTCATTCATATGCATCAAAAATAACAAATTCTTTGGAGTGTTTTCAGAACCTTGTGATCAGTGTCATCAAATTCCTTTCAGAAATCTAGGAAAAATCTAAAATCTGCTATTCAGCCCTGGTCTCACACCACTGATGTGTGACCAGAGCTGCACAGCAAATTTTACTTTCCTAGTTTCTAGTTCTTCATTGGTCTGTCAACACAAGCTAAATTGGCAGCTCAACGAGCCACTCAACTCAAGATAAGTTATGAGTTGAAGCACTAAAATTTATTGTTGACATTTACATTTGACAGGCATCATTTGGATTTTGTTAAGTATTACAGACTGCTTTCAACAGCTAAGCAAAACACTTAACTTTAAAAATCTTTTGAACGAAAAGATAAGAAAATGCTTAGCAGCCTTAGCACAGGGTTTGAGCAGGATGGTATGTAACTTCTTGAACCTACAGTCAAAAAATGGCTATAACAATGCAGACTGATTTAAAAGTCTCACTCTAGGTATCAAATTGCAAGGCAGTAGAACAAACAATGGCACTAGAGGTTACCATAAAAAATTGTGGAACTAAGTCAGGACCTTGGTACAGTACAGTGCACTTGACTACAGGGGGGCGGGTAATAAAGAGTTCCTTCGTGCCCCGGTATGCTTGTAAGTGTCTGTACTGTGTTTGGGGAGTCCTCTGCCCATTTTTAGTATCGCTATAGTGTAGGTTGTTTCTCAGCGGCGAGGGGTTTTTGCAGTTGGCGGGAGGTTGACAATCTTGTGAACAAATCAACTTATTTGTTGTTATATGTAATGTAAATTACCCGAGTGTTTGAGCTTATATGTACCGTAAATTACCCGAGTGTTTGAGCCTAGCTGTCTAAGCCTGAACAGCTGACCTCTGCCTGGCTGCCATCCTGACCGTTTTGGCCTCCTAGTTGTTTGAACAGTAATCAGGCTAGTTTCCACTACACAACAATAAATCAAGCAACTTCTCATAGCAAGACTAAACATCAAGATATGCTGACTCCAAATCCCAGTCACAGCTATACAAAGGTGCACTGATGCCACAGTAGTTCCATCCGTGCCCAAAAATCTGCTTTCTAATATCTTCATCTGAGGCATCTCCTGAACAGGGAGTCACAAACAAGAGTGGCTACAATGAGGTGATGGTATTAGAACTCCATCACTCATCCTTCCACCTTCAGTTATCAGATTAAAATCTAGAATACATTCTTAACTTGACTTAAATATTTATTTACTTGTTACAAATGAAGATATTTGTGTAAATGGTTTTTACTCATTTTTGAATATTGAAATTATTCATTATTTTTACTGACTGAAGTATTTGGGTGTCAAATGTTCTATATTTATTTCATTTTGGGGTTCAGGCATTTAAGGTGACTCCTGACAAAGTTCCATATCTCACGTTACTCTCAAGGAAAGTTTTAGTAGGTGTTCTCAGTTTATTACAAAAATTGATGTGACAATAAAATTAAGAAGCTGCTACTTGACAACTCACATAAGGTTTATCTAAGTAAATCCAACAGGGAATATTGGATCCGCTTCACGGCCTTTTGCTTGAGCCTGTGTGAACCAGGGCATTCAGCTTGAGGACTGGCCCAACCAAATATTTGGCTTCAGGAGTGAAATAAGCTCTTGAGGTATTTACAACATGTTTATCACATTTGAGTAGATATTTATAGCCTTGAAGTTTTTGGAATTTACCCATACCCACTTCCCCACCACCCCTAAAGGATCTTTTTTTTAAATTTAAATTTCTCAGCCAATATTGTAAATACATACAATTTTTTTGTTTGATTCACAATGAACATATCTACAAAAGTGAGTGACAGTCTTTTGATATTACTTCGGAAAAAAATAAAACCTATTTCTTATTTATTTAAATGATGTTTAATGTTTTTTTTTTACATATGACAATAAAACTTTTCTTAATCAACTTTTCAAAAAACTACCTTTCAATTTTATAGTGCTCACCTTGATCTTCACGATGCAAAAAAGATATCCTCCATGGGTGAAAAACTGTAGGAGAAATTGAGCCGCAAAATTAAAAAAAAATTGCTCTGAGAAAATGGTATTTCAATTTCTCCTACAGTTTTCCACTTACAGAAGAAATCTTTTTTGCTTTGTAAAAATCAAGGTGAGTACTATAAAATTCAAAGGTAGTTTTTTGATGTTGATTAGAAATTTTTTTATTGCCATGTAAAAAACCAGTTATGTTTTAACAGTTCAAATATTTATTAAATTTTTTCTAAACTGCTTTCAAAAAACTATCTCTCACTTTTGTAGATATGTTCATTGGGAATCAAACAAAGACAATAATCTCTATGTATAATTTTGGCTGAAAAATTTAAATTTAAAAAAGATTTGGGGAAATTCCAAAAACTTCATGGCTTTAAATGTTTATTCAAATGTTAAAAACATGTGAATACCTCAGAGCTTATTTTACTCCTAAAAATTTTTTATACATTTTTGAAATTTCATTAGGAAAAACCGTTTGATTCCCTTCAGTGACAACGCAATTAGTCGGCATATTCTTAGACTTACGCCTTTTGTTCAAAGACAATGCATCAGGAAAATACTGATGACCGTCATTGAACTTGAGTGATTAATGAATAAAATTTGCTCTCATCATTTGTGTATTTATGTTTTTCAGGATATTTGTGCAAAGTTAAGACACTTTACAACAGTAGAATTGTAGAAATGTTATCTTCAGCAAGCTTTCAGAGAGTCTTGACAGTTTCTTCACTTGCTAGAGGCAGCATAAAAGCTCCTCTCTTCTTACCACTTGAACAACGGAGGTCTGTTCATAATAAGGATATTTATGTCAAGCCTGGCACTGCCCATCGTCCCATTCGTAATTTCAAGCAAAAACACTGGAATCCTCTATATAAAAAGGAGAGAGCAGACAGGGTAAGTCTGGCTCCTCTCCATTATTATGATAGTTTGAGTGTCAAATACTGACTATTCCTTTATTTTGGCCATTTATTTTCTTCAGAATTTAATAAAATGTTTAACTTTGTCATTTCGAGTTATTTATTTATTTGCTAACATTGCTAATATAAAAACTTTGCCAAACATATGAACATTGAATAACGACTTTGATATCACAATATTTTTTTATCATTTCAGATTGTGAAAGTGGACCTTAGTGAAGGTCCTAAGGAAACAGATGAGCTCACACCACAAGAAATCAGAATGAGGGTGAGAACATTTTTACGTCTATTTTGTGGTGTTCTACATACAGTCTTGTTGTAGGGCCAAGGGAGGTATAAAAAGTGTAACAAATCCTGGGCTTGTTATAGCAAAGCTGATGAAAATGTTAAAGTTACATTTTTATGTTGTGATAATTATCTTAGAATGTGAAATGTTTTTTTCTTGAAGAGGGTGGGGAAGTTCTCTGTGAATGTATTGAGGTGAATTTTAGATATAGATAATGAGATATATCTTCAAGAAGTGCATTGTTTGTGGCATCATTTCTACAGTAATTATAGATAAATTTAAATATGACCTCTTTAGTGAATATAATATTGCAAATGACTTGCAAGATGACAAAAAAAAAATTTAGGCAAGACTCCAATGGGATTGTTTGTCATTGCTTGTCTTGGCTTTCTTCATCCTCCAGCAATGTTGGGTACACATTTACTGAAAAACAAAAAGAGATTAAAGCAGTTTATTTTCAGTGAAGTTAACACCTAGAATGCTCTCCAATTTTGGGTGTTAATAAAATATTCATATTAAATATAAAGTCGGTAGGCCTACCATAGCAGTAGTTGAAAGTTTGGAAGAAAAACTTTTAAAATGTATATGCTAGGGTAGTTTACTAGAAATTTGAAAGTGCCTATAAAGTTGTGACAATAAAAGAAGACAGACATTGAGCAAGAACCCCTGAAAAAACACAGCCTCCTATTAGATAGACACATGGGCTTTGCAAGTTTCCAGAAGTAACTGATTTTATTGATAATTTAATGCATAGAAATAATTATTGCTCTGTTAAATGGAAAGCTTGACTGCTCAAAAATTTTCAGCAAACTTTTTCTGCTCACACTCGGACAAATTATTGGGACCAAGCATGTACCAGTCAATCATAACATGCTTTACTACACTAAAAAATAGTTAAAATTTTGGATATGAAAAATGCTTGTAGAAAAATATTACAGAACAAAAATTGTGAATAAATTGAGATACAAAACTAACAAATCCATTTAATAACACAATTAGAACAACAAACTAAGCATTTATGCTGATAAGCCAGTATTATGAAACTTTGTATGATACACTGATTGGATTAGTTTGCTATTTCATATTTCACAATTGTACACTGTCAAGTAATGGTAGTCATCAATATTCAGAAAATTATTTGCTTCCAACTGAGGATTTTATTCTATTAAATAAAGTTTATGCCAAATGTTCTAGAGGCTGACAAGCTGAAAATTTTTGCTGACAAGTCAGGAATAAAATCTTGGATTCATAGGAATATACAGCTAGCTTCTAAACCACCAAATCATGAGGCCTTAATTGTAGATAGTCACACTCCATTGAGGCAAATCCTTGTTATCAGTCTTAGAGCATTGAAAAAAATGCATAATAAGAAATATAGGCCAATTGTTTTTAGTGTGCCAGTTTTCAAGCTTTTAAATAGACAAATTTTTGCTCAACATGGTGTGAAAATATTTTGAGCTTAATACATTTTGAGACTTGGGACTTAACTTTCCAATCTGTGGTTTTAGGTAAACTGATGTGTCTTAGGTTTTAGGTAAGAGTCAGTGAAGGATTTTTTTAGTAAAATTCTGTAATAATCTTGAAGTAATGTTTTAATTGCATTGTAAGGGTGTAGCATTCAGGAAAATATTACATTACAGTATGCATTTGATCTATTTTTGTAAAAAAATACCTCAGAAATTTTCTATGCTTCTTAGATGCCTCGGGCGACATCATACTTCACATGAAAGTTATTGCGCTTGCTCAACACTAATTTCCTACTCGTACCTCCATCAGTTCTGCTGGACTTTTTTCCCCTAGAAATAGCAAACGTGCTTCAACTTAGGCTTAGAAAAATGGAAACAAAATAAGATGAAGATATTCTTTCACTGCATGATTAAATATTTAGAATCTATTTGACCCTTATAAATACTGGGTGTTTCTTATTTTTCAAAATTTCAGTTTTTTTTTGCAAAAGAACTGTTTTAGAGCATTTAGAAGGGTGCTCATTGCAGTTCATTATGAAAGCTAATGGAACCTCGGCTTTTGATCTAGGGGAAAAGATGTTTCAGCATCAACTGTATATTCTGTTATTTTGATTATTGCATACTTGCACAAATAAATCAGTGGCTCAAAAAGGTTTCAATGGAACATAGGGAACCTGTCTGTGAGCTGAAGCCTTGTCAACAAGCTCTCTATGTTCTAATTTTCTGTTTCAAATATAATCAGTTGAAATTTTCTCATGACTGTGAGGTCTTAACCCCACAGGTTAGAGACAAATTTTGGGAATAAGCACTCCCTGGGGAAAATGTGTGACGGCCTGAGCTGAGAGTTAGGTAGGCCTTCTTTTTGTTGACATGAAGTTTTTTATGTTGAGGACCATCTTTTTTTGGTTCACTGCTGTCCTGTTTTTCAGCACCTACTATTTTTTCTACAACTTTTATCATGTTTCATAAACTTATTTATCAATTTTCTGTTTCTATACCCTATTTGCACAGATACTGCATCCCTTGATCTGCATACTAAATGGTGCCTTCCTCTTTCCTCTCTTCAGAATGTTTTTTTTTGCGGTTAGGGAGGCTTAAGGGCATGATCTGGGTCAAACTCTGGATAATGGTAGGCTTTCGGTTTATAAACTCATCGTATAGAGAATTTTCTTGCGCATTGAACGATATATGAGGCATGTCTAAAAAGTATCCGACCTTTGGCCAGAAAAAATATTTTGAGAACCTGACGGAGTTGGGACCCTAATCCCCTTCAAAGTAGGCCCCTTGTGCTTGCACAAGCTTCGCCCACCGATCCTTCCACTACTAGAAACACCTCTGGAAGTCTTCTTTTGGAATGATGTTCAGCTCCGTTGTTGCGTTCCGCATTATCTCTTCTCTGCTCTCAAAATGGGATTCTTTCAGTGGCGTCTTCAATTTTGGAAACAGCCAGAAGTCGCACGGAGCCAGGTCTGGAGAAGGGAGGTGGCCGAATGGTTGTAATTCCAAGTTTGGCTAAGAAAGTGTGGATCAATTGGGATGAATGTGCAGGGGCATTGCCATGATGCAAGTGCTAGTTGTTCGCCATCCACATGTCGGGTCTTTTGTGCCGAACTGCGTCACGGAGTTGCCGGAGAACATCTCGGTAGTCCTCCTTTGTCACTGTTTATTCTTCCAGTGCCTATTCGTGATGCACAATTCTACGGACATCAAAGAAAACCGTCAGCATCACCTTGATTTTGCTTCGCACCTGCAGCGCTTTCTTTGACCTTGGAGAATTGGGATTTTCCATTGTGACAACTTTTTTTTTGTTTCTGGGTCATTCCTGTACACCCATGACTCATCTCCAGTTATCACGGTGTTCAGAAACCCAGGATCAGTATTGGCAGTGTCCAGAAAGTCCTGTGCAATGTCAAAACGGAGGTCTTTTTGTTTCGGCAACAACAACTTGTGTACGAATATTGCAGCCACTCTGTTCATGTTCAAATCTTCACACAAAATTGCATGTGCAGAATCTTTACTCACTCCAACCTCGTCTGCAATCTCCTGCACTGTCAAACGACAATTTACCATCACCAAATTATCCACCCTCTCAACATTAGCTGCACTCCCAGCAGTTTGGGGCCTGCCACAACGCTGCTCACTCTCCGCTGATGTGCGGCCATCTTTGAATCGGTTAAACCACTCCTTAATTTGTGTTACACCCATTGCATCTTCTCCAAACACCTGCTGAACTCTACAAATTGTTAGGCTTTGAGAATCACCGAGATTTTGACAGAATTTAATGCGCAGTATCTTTGCTCAATTCGTTCAGTCGTTATATGAGAAAACTAAATCCGACAAACACTACAAACAGCAACTTACTTGACAACCTGCCAGTGACTAGCACAAGCTAACGCCGTGGAAACATTCAAGCATGCGCATTAAAGGTTCCTCCTTTCACCATACACTGTGGCCCCGCCTTAGAATCACTACTTTGTGCAGGAAAAAGTAAAGTCGGAAATCTTTTAGACAGGCCTCGTAATTGACTCTCAAGAACGTACATTGGTTCATCTCCTAGACGAGATAGAAGACGCGCACTAGCATGACCTTGGCGTGCCAATGGATGGGTGATCTTCCCCTTTCCCCCTTTATTACAAGTCAGTCTTGGGTGCTCCTCTACGGAAATAGCAAGAGAGTTCATTCATGGCCTTGGTTGAAATGCTTTCATACTCAAACAAAACATTCTAATACTCAGTGATAATTATGATGATTTGACTTGAGGGTTTGTTTTGAGTTGAGCTGCTCTGAGTCATCAGCTAATAAGCTTGCTGTGTAAACATATGTATAATCGCCTCCCGCAGTTTTGAAGGTACAGGAATTGCTAATATATCAATTGATAGAACTCAAATAGAGCTACAAAAGCAGTCGAGTTCATTTTAAAAGAAGAATTAGTTTAAAAATTATGAAAGAAAGAAAAAATAAATTTTAGAAAAATGGCTGTTGTGAAAACTTGCCTTATTGACTTTTGAAGGGATTCTTCTCCCACAGTTTTGAAGGTACAGGAATCGCAAACATATCAATCGATAGAAGTTGAAACCATCTAGAGATCTGGTACAAATTTTTTTTTAACTTCAGTTCATGTTGAAAATTATTAGCAAAATAATTTGAAAAAGATAGAAAGTGGCAGTTTTTGGGAAAATAATTCAAAAATCAAATTATCAAAAAACTTTTTCACCGGACCTCTAGACAAGACAATTAGCTATCTAGAAAATATTTTGCCTGTTCTGTAACTTCAAAATTGTAGTAGGAGAGATTTTCTACAACACCCATTTTTTCATGTTAAAAAAAATCATAGTTCTGATAAATTTATGAAAAAACATACGAGTTCAAAAAATTGTCGCATCATTTACACCTATTGTGAAAATCTAAAAAATTACGTTGTGAACTGATGGACTTTTTGTTTGACCCCAACCGTGTCCTTAAACTAACGTCTAATCAAGTCTTATTTGTGAGGGCTAAAAATTTTGATGGAATATTTGAAAAATAAAATTTCAATGCCTTTGGTAGGTAATCCAGTAAAGGAATACCATTGATTTGTTGGAATGGAGACTCTTGCTGGAAACAATGGTTTCAAACAAGTGGACAGAGTGGAAATTACAGTGGTGCTCGTGGAACATGCGAGTGGATGGCCTCCATTTGCCTTGAGGACTTTGTCTTCTTTTATCTTGTTCCGGAAAATTATGCACCTCTTAAAACAGATGCAGAGTATCATTTGTTGAGTTGTCATTTCTTGAGCTTTTGGAGTAATAATATCCTGAGCTTTTCATATCTTTATTCAATAGTATGTTATAACCATTACTTATCGTGGTTAATTATTGTGTAATTTTGTATGAAACTGATCAACTAAAACTACATTGTTGGTCTTCTACTCACTTTCATTTTGTATTATTGTAAAGGATTGTATTTCTTTCTCTCCTAAATCATGGATAATATTTAATGAGCAGTATTTCTTATAGCGCTACTTTAATAACAACTCTTATGCTTTTAGTCCTGGAATTTATCATGGGTTTCTCTGGCCACTCTTGGCTTTGCATCCTGTGTGGTGTTAGTGCAGCTTCCATGTAATAATTGCCTTGCTAATCTGTTGCTGTATAAATGATAAATTAATGATACATGTGGTCATTCGAATTTTAAAATTTATTCCGTGTGGAAGTTGCATGTTAGGAATGTTGTTAAACTTTTAATAATGACCAAAACAACAAACTAGAAATTAGCGCCTTAAACTTGTAATAAGAAAAACAATTCGTTTTCCATGTCTTTTTAAAGCCATTCTATTTGATTTAATACAAATATTTTGTATCCATATTTTATGCTCTCTTGAACTTGCACAGATGAAAGCGCTAGGACTGCATCCTTTCCGTCCTTGGAATGAGAGGCCGATCGTCTTGAGCTGCACTCCTTCAATTTTTGAGCCGTATGTGCCGCCTGAGTATGACGGCAAGCTCTCTATTGTTTCAAAAGAGGTAAGTTGTGTATCTTAGCTGAAATTCATCTTTTCTTGATGATCAATTTCTTCTTTGAGTAGCAGTTTGATGAACTATTCAAGTCGAGGAAAGATTAAATTTTTCCTCACCTTGAAATAATTCTAAAAGTCAAATGACGAATGCCTTACATTATTTGTGGTAGCTTTTTCTCTGTAGGTAGGATTCATCACTAAACGAAATCTTCATGAAAATGATGTTGAATAAGAAACATGTCATCTAGTTTAGAGAACAAAGCAGAAGCTTGAAATTTGATGTAGAGAAAACCAATATATGTATTCATAGAAGTCGGGGAAAATTGGCTTTTTAAGGAACTATGACTGCAAATAGTTAATAATTGTTTGTTGAGCTTATGGCAATAAATGTTACCATTTGCTACCCTCATTTGAAATATTTGTGCCCTTCTATTGATGTTGAGTAAATTTTTGTATGAAAGTGAACCCCCAGCTTAATCTTACAGCAATTCCCGTGAACTCAACATTACAGCAATCGTTCACAAAAGTGATTCCACATTTACTACAAAAAATTATGTGTGATTAAAGGGAGCCAAGCAGAAGTTCGAGGTGATGGGAAAGAAAGGGAAAACCTACATCTCTGTACGCAAAATTACTACTTATGACGAGGACTTTGACATCAAAGAATTTGTGGATGAGGCCCAAGAAATCTACCTGAAGGCTCACAAAGCTATTGCAGAGTAAGTTTTACGGTTAAATTTCTTATTGAATAGAGAGCATATCAAAGTTAGTGTACCAGCTGGAACAATGTCTGTTTGTTTACATTATTTATGTGACATAATTTCGTGCTGGAAGTAGTACAATTCGGAATTTTTTCATAGAATGCTTTGTTGTGATCATGTGATTCTTGCAGTTTTTGTTTAAAATATGATCTTTTTGTACGCATCATAAGTTTTGTTTATTATATGCATGTGTTCATCTGTATACCACATTTTTACGAAGCAGGTAATCTTGTATTTTTATTATTATTGCACTGAAAATGTTTGCTGAATGAAACGCATTTAAACGAGTGCTGTTGGAAGCAACAGATTCTTCACAAAATTGTACAAGTTATTCCTTACACGCAACCATGTAACGAACTTGTGCTGTTTTTCAGTGAAGATGAGGAAACTCTGCACGATCTCGTAACTGAGAAGGCGTTCCCAGTCGTGACCCATGAAACCAAAAACAAGACCATCAGGTACACCTCGTTTTCTATGTTCATTATCAAAGTATCCCTGTTGAGTCAGTAACATATCTTGAAAATGGCATTGTATCTCTTATTGGACTGCTGTAGAAAGAAATTCTGCTCTCTTCATAGAGTTTAAATGTACAAACTAATATTTTATTAAGAACTTGAAACGTTTTGTGCAAACCTTTAAATTTTAGGTGTTCAGTGGAGTCATTGCTTCTGCAATTCCTTTTTGTTTTCCCTTCTTCCTTTTCATTGGAGTTATTAGTTTGTTGAACGGAAATACTGAAGCCGATTTGCAAGTTCTTCAAGGGTTAGGATCTTATATCCCGATCAATGATATTTTATTTTCTTCTGAATTAATTATTAAATAATTCGTAACCGGAAGTTGTGAAATCTTCATGGTATTCTCTAGCACTTCGTGAAGGTATTCATGTGTCTGTTGGGCAATTTTCATCCTTGTACAATAAATATGATTTAAGACACTTTTACGCATCGTTTTGTTTTTCATATCGGTAATGAGCAAATCCTCAATGTTGAGTATTATTTGCTTGGAATGATATGTAAAAACTACATGCTTTTCTGCACTGTAATCCTAACCGTCTGGTGCATACCAAACATTAATTGGAGGTTATGCTCAAATGACTTCTCCTATGTTACAGGTGGCAATTCATCGAAAGCGTAGAACCGCCAAGGGCTGTTCATGCGCGCGTCACGGAAGTGATCTCGAAAGAAAACATGTTTGCGCAGATCACGGTTAGGATGCACACCAAGCAGGTATGTGCTTGTCATCACGGTGTTAGCGCTCTGCTTTAGCTGGTATGATCTGTTGCTTGAAGTTATTGCGACAAGTGCGCTCATGTTCCAAAACGGGCACGCCTCCTACAAAGCCGCAGTCTAGACGATGGATGAAGTGCCGCCATGTTTAGTGCCGTGTGTCGGCAGCGATTGTGGCGTTAACAGTTAACTTCCGTTACACTTCAAATCGGATGTTTTCTTTGTCATAGAAGTGAAGTGAGGTCTTCCCTTTCTGAGGAATACCTCTATTGTATCCATAAAAATAGCGCTCCCAAAGGGAAAATGTGAAGTCCGTGCAAAAGGCTAGAGGTCTTCCTTTTCTTGAAGTAGAATAGGTACAACCGATGTTTTTGGTTCACTGCCGACTGTTTTTCGGCTTCTGTTATTTTCTTCCTCAACTTTCATATTGTTTCATGAATATTTTTCAATCTTTCTGGTTATTATGCGCAAGGTGTAAGGGCACACGCCGTGCATAGATTTTCAGTTGCCTTGATTCTAGACTAAATCTAGTTTTCTTCCTTCATTTTGGAACACCTTTGTTTTTGTCTGGGGCTCTTAAACTACCTTACAATCCAATTTAATCTTGATCAATATTACCAGTGTTAATGTGCAAGTGATAATCTTGGTTTATTATCAGACATGATATTTGATTAGAAATTTCTTGTTAACGCACGAATTTGAGGTTGAATGGTTGTCGAAAGAAATTTTGCATTTGGTCTGCTGAATTCTAGTGTTTTTATAATGAGAAAACGCCTTTCTAAATCCTTGACCATTTTCATGGTAAAAGGAGGTTCTCGGTTGCTCGAGCTCGATTTACGATCTGATGCAACTCAGGCATTCAGTTGCTTAGTAATCTACATAAAATTGGTTGACATGAGGCAATCGTGCTATGAGAATGCCTCGTTGTTAGCGCATATGATATAAAAAGTGAGGAATATTAGTTTAAGAAATATTTCTTCTACAGTTTACTAGTGTCATTAAATGCAGAAGCTTGAGGCAGCTCGCAATTTTGCAAAGTTGTGTTTCATTGAACCGCTTAGTTAGGTTTGAAACAATGTTAGTTGCTATGAAGATGTAAGATTTCTCTCCCAGAGTATTTGTATCTTAAATTCTTGTGTAGTTTTTGCAATCATGGCGGTGCAATTTTTGTCCTATTTCTGACAATTTATACGTGAACCTTGCAGACACTGGCCGTGTACGACAGATTTGGTCGCCTCATGCACGGCTCTGAGGTCATCGCCAAGGACGTGCTGGAGTACGTAGTATTCGAGAAGTACATATCAAACACGAACGGCACCTGGCGCATACACGACAAGATCATCCCTGGTGAGTACACCTTACGTCTTCGGCGAAGTCTTTTACAGCTCGACTCTTCTGCGATGTCTTCCATAACTCACGTTGTTGATGACGGTTGTCTCTCTCAATGAGTGTTATAAAATTTGGTACGCTTTTGTTTTAAAATGAGAATCTCAAGTTCAATTACAGATTTGCCCACGATGTTTGGTAATTTCTAGAAAATTATTTTTTTAAATATTACATCGAAGTGGAAAGGATCATTGCGTGTTATTTTTATATCGGAAATTAACTAAAAATCTGATGACCTGATTAGCACTCGGAATTTTAATAAGTTGAAAAAAAATATTCGCTACCTTTAATTACAATATTACTGTCTATCAAGGGCTCAAACTTTTCGTGCCTTATGGCCTCTGCTGTCCGTTCTCTAAGCCTTTTCCGTATGATATGTAATCGTAGAAGTATTCGAATTGCAATATATGCGCATTCATGATCGGATTCCGTACTATTATCAAATGGTCGGATGATAAACTGATAAATTAATAGTCGTTATCTACGTGTTTGAAGCAGAAGCAATCCTCTGACCTGAGAAAGCTCGGGTTCACACTTAAATAACGCTCCATGTTACGCTACCCTTGATGCTTTGGCATGTCGAGTGACAAGCAATTTCTAAGGAATCAGCCTTGCTTTGTTAAACTACACTTCTAGAAGGAAAAATGTTCGGAAAGACCGAACCCCCACATATCGAAGGAAGTAAAAAAGGCGTATGGAAAAACGGCTGAAATAAATCTATGTAGTTTGCCCTGACTTAAGAAATTTTCATGAGATTGTAACAGCTGTTAGCTTTTTTCAGCAATTCTAGAAGTATGTCTTTACGGTAAAGGATAGTTGAATAATATTTTTGCATATATATTGTATATCGTTTTATACTTTCATAATGAAATCGTTTCATGATGCAAATAGCAATTCTGTTTTTTTAGAAAACAATCTTGCCAATATAGACCGTTTGTATTTGCATTTTACTGATTATTACTTCAATCAATCTCGATTGTTTTTTCTATCTGTTCTGTGTAATGCCCCTATTTTGCCGCTACAGACTGGATGCCGAAGAAGCCCGCGTCTCTGCGCACCGTCAGGCTGCCCCTGGAAGAGGCCCCTGCGCCCGCTGAAGATGAAGAAGTTCAAAAAGAAACTGCATCTGCTGTCTAGTAACCTCTAATGCCGCACTTCGTACATACCTGGAACTGTGTTCGCCAATAAATTACCTACTGTAATTGAATTCGTCATTGACACGACATACACTTCTGAAAATGTTTCTCGAAATACTTGTTTTGCCGTATTTTTTCAGGTTGGTAATGGAAAAACGTGCGACATTTACGTCGGTTTACTAATATTAAACGTACCTATGAACGACCTAACAAAAAATCAACATGAT
Source organism: Platorchestia sp. MABIK (assembly GCA_014220935.1). Lineage (NCBI taxonomy): Eukaryota > Metazoa > Arthropoda > Malacostraca > Amphipoda > Talitridae > Platorchestia > Platorchestia sp. MABIK. Next base: position 15,183 of record JACJUY010004380.1, read on the forward strand.
GGAACAAATCATAACATTTACACATGCCAATATTCTCATATCCTGCTTCAAACTTGGATTTCACCATCTAATTCTAGGACAGTAATGCTGAGCCCCTCAGTGCTTGCACTTCTCAGGAGCGTTCACTCAGTTTGAAACGCCGATATTTCAGGAACATCAGCGTACGACGAGTCCATTACAATTTAACATTATTCATATTCACAAGCATGCATGGTCCATTCATTTTTACTTTTACTGGTTTTTATATACAATTAATAAGTTAGAGCTCGAGTAATTCATTCACTTCGGTCAAGTTTAAGCAATGAACACTAAAGATTGCACGAAGTAAAAAAACAAATTTTGTCAACTAATCAACTCAAAGAGCAAACTAGTTTTTTTGATGTTGGTGAATTTTTCTCTGGAACAAATTCCTCAACTGGCATTTGCATACTTACGGCTGTCACTGGATGTGTATATTTGCGACAAACGAATTGATTTTCTACAACAGTGAAAAAAATGACTTACGCTTATGCAAGAGAAACTGATCTATTTTCTACATTACTTTACTGAATTACTAATACGAAGCATAAATTTCCATCGCGTTCCCTAAAACGGCTATGTTCATAAACGGTATTTATATCATGTTTGCTCGATAATCAAGAACTGAGCAAGCTGAATGAAAATATGCAAAGAAGGTCCCAATCTCACATTTGTGGACCAAAATCTCTCTTTTTACTATACTTGTATCAGCAATTGTACGCATTAAAAAATACAGGGGATAATTTGAGGAGTTGTTGTGACACTGTGCCAACGAAATGGCTTTAGCTTCAACTGAACAGTAACATCCGATGTGAAATATTTGCATTGAATGACCAATCTTAATTTTCCAGCTATTTTTTATGTATGAACAGAAGTTTCTCTTAGCTGATCTCGAAGACATCCTCTTCTGCAGCGCGCTCGATCATAATTTCCTCTTAACGCACTTGATCGGGTCGCTGGTACGCTTGTGCGTTGGCGATACTCTGGTGCATAGGGGGCTGGAAGCAACGAACGTGTTCTACGGGCACCATGTCCGGATCACTTGTCTTCAAATATTTGTTGAGAATGGCAAAAATTTGCGAGTTGAGCACTTGGAAGCGGCGGATCCGGTCACACATGCGCACCAAACGCTGGAAAAAAAAGTTACTGATAAAAAATTCAGATGCGAGATATGTATCACTGCAAAACAATGAGATGTTAGCTGCCTACCGCTGTCCGACCTACAAATGAGCTGTACATAAAAATACCATAAATTTTGGGAGCTACGCATTCCAGTGCTTTGAATAAGAAATTTACGCCTAAACCCCCATGCCAGCAGCAGTTAATCTGAAAAAAAACTAACGCACTTGATATGCCAAAAGAACTTACAATGCCTTTAACGTTGTCGTCTCTTCCGTCGACTTTCTGGACACGGACAATGTGGTAGCAGAAGTCGAGAGCTTCGAACCTGCGCTGCTGGCCCAGCAGGAGCACCATGCAGCAGCCGGCCCAGTTCAGACCCTCACCAAACATTTCTCTGCACAAGTTTCACAATGACTACAATGGCAACAGCTAGGTATAATAGCTACATTACGCATCGCCAAATAGCTCCGAAAGTAATAACTGCAATCTTAAAGTTTTCTCGCAACTGAATCGACCATAAATCACGTTAGAATTTGAGCAACATTTTTCTGTAATTTTTTGTAACTCAGCCCGTAACCTAGCACCAAAATTTAAGACATCCTCCTATCAACGTTAACTTCGTTCATCAAAAATGTTTGGAATAGCCATTTGCAGTTCGCAAAATTTGTTGAATGGACGTACCATAATATTAAAAAATAATAGATTACTATGTTTCTTTTGACATCTATTCCTTAACATGTTTTGACCGCACCGGATCTGGTCAGAGTGACAGTTTAATTCATCAAGGAGGAGGGGTTCCAAGATGAAACGCTTCAGCGATACCAGCACTCAACTGCCGACAGCAAAGTACAATCACCTTGTCAGGAGTACATGATAAAGATGTTCCTATAATGAGAAAAAATTGTCATTGCACATAAGATAAATGTAACCGCAACTAAAACATGATAAATTCAACAAACCCTTAAATATCTCATTGAATCAGAAATATAAGTAAAATTCAGGCATTACAAAAATTGTGAATTTTACCCTACATGAACGTTATTCCTAAACTTGAATTAAACGTACTCACAAGGGCTTCTTGAGATTCAGAAATACAAAACGAATTAGCAATAATCGATCAACCACGCTCAATGGCAGGTCTGTTTGGACATGGACATGGCGTTTTCTGCATGAGTATGACGTAAAGCTAATGCTAGACCATTTAGTAGTAAAGGTTGCTAGAACACTCCATTTTAATACAATTTGAGCCACGATAAGCTCATGGTGAAGCCAAAAGTTTCATAGCAACAATAGGCACGCATGACAATAACGGCAACTAGTGATCAAATGTAAAAGGCTGAAAATGTTTGAGCAAATAAATACACGACTTTGTCGACCCTTAATGCACAGCCAACACATGGAGCCAAGAATTAAACTACATCTTTAGGTAAAACTATCCAAAATTTAGAGCGCATTTTCCCACTAATTTGCAACATATACTACAGCTACAACACTAAAAATAAATATTACTCAACGGTTTTTTAGTTCATGGGTACAAAATAACGTCATCGTTATCGGCAGACCAAAATAGTTTTTGCTCACTCGACTGTGTAATTGTTTTGAGCGAGCGGAATGCACATGATGAACTGGAGCGCCGACCACAGCCTGTGGAACTCTGTGCAGTCGTCGACGTTGATGACACCGTTCGGCGGCGCAATGCCGTGCCAGATGCGGTCTTCCAAGAACGGCTGAATCCTGTTCAGGATCATCTGCAACCAGTCGCAAGTTGTACATGTAAGTCTCCGATTGATAGCAGATTTACTATTGGCAAGCTTAATTTCTGGCTCTCAAGAAGAGCGAGCACTTCACTAACCTTGTTGAGTAACACTTCAGACATTTTACTCTATCTGAACACGGTAGAGCAACAGAAAAACAATTTACCTTGCTAAAATCTCACTAAAGCACATAGAAACACAAGAGAAGAATCGAAGCGTCTCATTCGCATGGATTCGAGTTGCAGACGCGACTGCGACTAATTTTTGCCGTCCAAATTGTTTATTAACGCACCTGCACCAACTGGACGCCTTACCTCAAAAATGGAGAGGCCGCAACACAGCCGCTCCCGCGTCAGCAGGTCGCCCTCTCTCGCGATCATCGCTTGCTGCAAAATTTGAAGTTCTTTGAACGACATTTTTCGTTGTTCAAGATTTCAAATCACGAATAAATTCAAACATATAAAGTTGAGTGGCTTGAACTAGCAGGTGGGGTCACTACTTAACTGTTAATGAAAATCATTGCTTTCATTTGAATTAAATTTTATTTCATTGTATCATATACGTGAATTATTCTCATTCACACAATCTTGGAACACAGCTGACTTGGTATGATATGTAGGGAATTCCAAACTCATAATCTTGGTCTGCGTGGCAACTGAAAAAAGCATTCAGTACTGACTATTGAAGCCACAATGTAACCTTATGGAGATTCAGGCTTCGTTGCAGAAACATCAATAGTATCAAATTGGGCAAACTTCAGTTCCTTGCACGAAAATACACTACGTGTGGTGTCTCCTTATGTCAAGTTATAGCCCAGGTACTCTAACACGGACCTCTCCTCACCAGAAATTCCCAAATCCAACACGAGCTAACTTAAAAGCTGCATACTTAATATTGACTCTAAATTTGAAAGCGAATGTTCATTTCCGACTTTATTAACAATGTTACATACAACCTTCTTTTCATTTATTTCTAGTATTAAACGTGACAGCTCCAGTACTACCTATTCTTGCTCCACGACATCTCTTTTTTAAAAGAAATGGCATGACATGAAAGGAACAGCAGGGAGCCTTTGTAGTAAGTAAATCAGTAAAAAGTAACGTGCCTTACAGCCGTTAACTAGGCGGAATTTATGTAAAATGAACGATAACATTCCAATAATCCATCAGTGATACAGTGACATAATGGATAAAAGCCCCTTTGCATCAATATAACGGGATGAAAATTAAAACTGAAAACGTGCGAGCTACAGAACAAGAAATATTCTATAAGTAAATTAAGAAGAAGACTCCATTGAATCTTTGATACAAGAACCTTAAGCACATGACTTCTCAGAATATCATAACTCACTTTGGTGCTGCCAAGCCTCTCAATGTTCGTCACCACCTGCAGAGGAGCGTACTTTGCCTCAAGCCGCTTCTGTTTCGTCTCGGGCTTCTCACCCTCTGCGAGTAGAAAATGCATTATACTGTGTTACGTGGCAACAACAAAACATTTCAACCACTACCATCAGTAATGCGCTTCTATTTGCAAAGAACACATGGGCCTTGTGTTAGCATAGCTCTAATACCTCTGAGTGAGAAGAACAATCACACAATTTAAACAGGAAAACAAGATGTTCATTGTGTTCAACACACGCTTCTATGCCATCTAGTGGCTCACAAACAGCAGTCAATTCGGAAATTTTGTTGAAAACCAGTTGGAAATTTTGCGCTGATGATTCCCAAAGAAAGGAGCATACTAATGAAGAAGAAACATACTTATCATATAATAATCTTCCCTCAAAAGAATGGACGGCCAAGCAGCATTTTGAAACATGAGAAATAAACCAATTATTCATTTACACACAAGAAAATGCAACCTGGAAAAGCGTGATTTATAAATTCCCTTCAAACCCTGAGCTAAATTAATGCATTTTCAGAAAAATAAAAAAAATGCTCATGACATAATGAGAGGTGTGGTTTCTAGCAAGCATGAAAAACAGACTCGTCAGTTTCATGCAGCAATGACGAGCAATTGGCATTTGTTTACGTGAACACTTTCATGTAATGGCTTTAAAAATTTTTCCCAAATATTTCTAAGAAATTTCCGTTGAATAGACTAAATGAAGACATATTTCAGCATAAGCCCAACACATTTAAGAGCAGCATAAGCTGGATGATTGTAGCGTTAAAAATGGCGTACCTTTGCAATACGGCCTAGGCAGTATGTTCTGGAAGGGCGCTGCCTGGAGCAGATCGCACACTTCCTCTTGGGTGAGGCTTTGCTCGATAAGGAGGCAAAAGAGCAGCGCATTGCCCATTTCCCGGAACTGGTGGAAGAGTTCTGTCCGAGCGTCCGCATAGTTGATGATGTCCTGCAGACTGGCCTGATAGTATCCCAGCACACCTGTGTCACCATGCGCTACATTACACACTGCCTCTTAAAGCCAAGCTCATTGAGGAAGGGCTCAGAGGGTTCAAAAAGAAACTAAACCTATTTATTAAAATGTTTCTCACGTTTGAAAACATCCCGTCAAATATGATAGTTTGCAGCTAAACTTTGTATTTTCGAAAATATAACATACTTCATAAAATTGTCCTAAGTCGCAATGCTAAAACAAGAAAAATAATATCTGTATAAAAAGTCACTGTGCTTGAAATACTGTCTATATACGAAGTTTTCAACTCCTAAAATGAATTAACCGGAGAGCAGAAGTATTGTAAACGTGACTGCCTCCAAATGCATCTACCACTAATACTTCTATTTTTGAGCAGAAATTGAAACTAAGAGGCTATGACTTTGCACAGAGTTTCAACAAGTCGTTCGGAACAATACCCGCATGAAACATGGATACTTCTAAAAAAAAGGAATTGAGAGTCCAATAAACACCATGAATGGACCACTAGAACCCCAACCTCAGCAAGGAGGTGCTAACCGTTGGATCCATAGTCATAACGCGGAAGCTTGCATTGCTTGGGCATAACGTCAAGCAGGGTCTGGATGTACTGGAAGATGCTGCCCTGGATGAGGGAGCGGATGATCTCAAGCAGCTCCTGCATGACGACCGCAATGCCTTGGTAGCCCAGCACGCGCACCATCGCGCGCAGGTGGGGCGGGCCCAGGAAACCTGGCAGCATAACCGGCGTATTGCAACATCATCTTATTTTTTGACCTTACAGCAGACATGAACTAGCAGAATGTGAGTTTCTGTCTGTCTGGACAGCATAACCGGCGTCTAAAAATATGATCTTATAGCAGACATGAATGTGTAGAATGTTTCTGTCCGTCTGGACACACAGCATACAAAACTCATGCAAACTGAGCAATATTTGGCACTACAGCAGAAGACGGAAGGGTTCAAGATCAATGTTTTGAGACTCGTAAAAATAATTCGTATCATACTTTATAAGGATTGTATTTCTGAGCCTAGAAGTGATTAGCAATAGATAAATCAGGAGTTCATGAAGGATCTTTCATTACAAGTGAGCAGCTGATAATAACCAAGAAAGGCAGAGGAAAAAGACAAACATTACAAAGTAACCAAATATATCGGTACATTTTGACCAAAAATTTAACACAAGAAGAGAAACATTTTAGAGTATCGAAACATGATAAACACCGTCGATCTGAAAACATCATTTTATGTCACTAAGGGTTACTGAAACCTTCGTCGCACTGACCGCTGTACTGAGAGTAGATGGCGGAATAGACATTGTTGAGCATCTTGCTTCCCCACACGAGGTAAGCAGGGGCGTTGGGCGCTTTCTCTCGCTGTGCCAGGTCTCCGAAGGGCACCACAGTTCGAACAAACCTGCAATACACACACAAATGAATAAGCGTTCAGCTTAGCTGTGTCAGTTACAAGAGAACAAAATCATCCTACGTATATTCACTCGGAGAACACTTGAGCTGAACTTTAAGACATTAATGAACTATCTCCAACACAACATTCATACCAGCCAAAATATTCTTCCATAAAAGTTAGAATTACATCTCTGTCAGTTTCAGACACGAGGATAAGTTGAACGAGTTCAATAACGGGTGAAAGGAAAAAGTGAACCACATAAAGGCAATGAAGTTAATGACAAATATTTTAAAAAATATTTCGTTGCACTACTTCTAAAATGTTTACCATGCATAATTAGCATAAGGTGTGAGAACATTTTCATTTTTAAATCAAAAACATTTCGTTGATCATCTATCGTCATGCAGAATTCGTCACTCGCCATACCTACTCAGGTCTCTATTGCGATGAAGGATCTTTTCCGTACTCATTTCCGGTCTTAAATATGAACTTAAATGACAGAGAAATTACGTTCTTTAAACAAATAGCCGCACACTAATACGTTAGTTTTATGTCATGTCATATAGCTCAAAAACCACAAATACTACCTTGCATCGCTAAAACATTGCTAACTGGCCAGCAATATCTTCAATGGATTTTAGCAATGAGCGGAATAATAAATTATGCCCTACCTCTCGCCCAATTCAGCAACAAGTTACCCTAAGCTTATACTTGAAAACATAAATGGCCAAGGTTAACACAGAGTGCTTAGCTTCAACAAATTGCTAGTTTGAGTCAACATAAGCTAAGAGAAACACCAGATTAAGCTTTTTCTTTTGTTGTTCAATAAAATAGTCATTATTTAGATCTTTAGTTAGGTCCATTAGATGAGTCTGAAATTAAGAAAATATTTAATTGACAAATGAGTTATTGGTATAACAAATTACTATCAAGGTGTGCAAAGCTGGTAAATGAGCTACCATTACTGAAATTACTCACCAACAGTCCAAGCTTGAACATAACATTAGAATCGTTTTACGTTGTTGTAGCTTTCTGCCAAGAATTTTCAGCTGCTGCCATACCGAATTATCCAACGAAGTTCTTTACAGAATTCAAGATTTACTTGAACAGTACACTCGAGTGCACATGACCAACCCTTAATCTCGGACAGCAGGTGAGTAACCAACCAATCGTCCTTGGCTTCCCAGAGCCCCACTACACCATGAAACTTACATCTAGGACACCCACTTTCGTCGCGTCAGATTGAAACGGTTATGATACTGTACACTCTGATTCTAAAATAACATCCATGCTCTGCCAAACGCTGTGATACAACACCCGACAAGTAATGAAAGATTTTGGGAGTAGAGTAAGTTTTAGCATAGGTGGGGAGGGAGCTAAGAACCTGTTGGTGGCGGCGTTGTAGCAGTAGTTGGGCAGGAAGTCGTAGTTGAGCTCCCAGAAGATGTGGAGCGTGGTGCGGCCGTACGGCGCCAGCACGCTGTGGTTGGCCTCCCTCAACTGGGCGTCGAAGTCGTCCAGGGCAAGGTGCTGCCGGAGCAGCTTGTGGCACAGGCGATTCACCTCCAGCAGACCTTCCAGTTCCTGAATGCATGAGAGTGCTCTTTATCATGGAACGTGACTCAGAATTTCTCCATTCGTACAAATCTCTATGAGAATTTTCAACTTCACATATATCTTGTATTCCAGCTATCTAATCATGTGCATCATTATACGTATAAATTAAGCACAAGCATCATTGGGATGCTGGCTAACAGAAAATCTAAGTGGAAACTATGTGCAGTAAGTCTCAGGAGTGAAACGCAGAGCAATATAATGGAGCAAATCCTTTACTTCCGCAGGACCCTTCACCTACAACAGTGGTTGAAATATACTTAACCATATAAGGTGTTATGAGCCTCCCTAACCCAAATTAAGATGTTTTCAAGAGAAAAAAAGCACCGTTTAGTAAGGGATTAGGAGAGCGGGGAATCTATGTACAATGTGTGTTAACAGTTTGCAGTTTACAGTTTGGAACAAGAGTGTGAGAGGGACACTCGACCATGTACAGCAACAACAGACAGCAGTTTACAGTTTGGAACAAGAGTGTAAGAGGGACACTCGACCATGTACAGCAACAACAGACAGCAGTGTACAGTTTACAGCAAGAGTGAGAGAGGCATACTCAACCGAGCACTCACGACAATCGAGGTGATGTCGGCTGCCTCAAACCGAGCGATGGCCGTCTGCAGGGAGTTGAGGAGCGCTACGTTGATGCGCTGACACATCAGCTTGTTCAGGTCGATGCTGCGGCCCAGCAGCTGCACGTGACGTTGCTTCAGAAGCGACTCGTACCTGACAAAAATGTCGACGTCGTCACAAGGATTTCTTTTTTAAGATCAGTTGTTCACAACAAGGGTGTAAACGCCGGGCGATATTTGGCATAGCTTTCTTTCACATGTCCAACGATGTATTTTTCTAGTCAATGGGCTATTTTCAAAGCTCATATTCTCAATTATCAACTGATACAAAGCATTAAGCAATAAGCCATGAGCATTAAAAAAACAGTTAGTGACTGTGCTAGGGTGATAATATGACACCATTAATTGACTGATAATGTCACAGCCACTCTCAGAAATTAAATCAAACGATATGAGCTGTTCATAAGTCTAAACTTTAAGTTTAACTTCATAGCTGTTAATTAGTTTAAACTTTAAATTTAACTATCAAATATTAATATGTTCGCACAGCATGGTCATCCAGAGGTAGTTTCAGTCCTAGTTGAACAGATCTCCACACAAACCGTGACTTCGGTTGCAACTAGAACATGATATTTTATACTATCCTATTTGTTCAAGCTATTAGGTTTTAACAATAGTTCTGTCCTTTTTTAATTTGAAAGAAAGTGAAAATCCTGTTAAAATATATTTATTTAGTCTTCAACATATTCTCCATTATTATTATTTATATCTTCCCATATGGCCATAAGCTTTCCGATTCCTTATTCATAGACTTTAGCCAGTTTGGACTCAAAAATAGAAACTAGATTCATTTCGACCTCTTCTCTTGAAGTAAGCCTTTGTCCCATTAAATGATTCTGTAAGCTCCTGAAAAGATGAAAACCGGTTGAAGCCAAGATCGGGAGAATATGGTGGGTGATGCAGGACTTCCCGGCCAAATTCTTCAATGAGATTTTTTGTTGCTCTTGAAGTGTGGGGTTTGTCATTGTCATGGTGCAGAATCACTCCTTTTCGATTGATCAAAGAATGTCGTTTTTCCTATAAAACTGCTTTTAAACGAGTTAGCTGCTGACAGTAAACTTCAGATGTTAGTGTTTGATTTTGTCATCCATTAGTTCATAATAAACAATTCCCTTCAAATCCCACCATTTACAACAAAAGAATTTTTTAAAGTGCAGTCCCCTTCTCGGGTGTGGAATTGGCTTTCAGCCACGACTTGGCCACTGTCTTTTGTGCTTAACATTGTTGAAAAGGATCCACTTCTCGTCGCCAGTTATGATTCGGTCTAAAAAGGTGCCTGAAGTTCACGAAAACGCAGTGAAACACAACAGGTCACACACTGTTGCCTGTTGATTTCTGACAAATCGTGTTGGACCCATTTCCCAGCCTTTGAGACTTTGCCAGGTCTTTTCATGTCCCGATATATGGTCATTTGGCTTACATTAAAGGTCTTGCTCAGTTCTCTAGTAATGCAGGTTGGATTTTTATCAATGGCAGCTTGTAATTGCTCAGAATGGAGTTTTTTTGAGGATCCTGCTCTCGGTTTATCTTTCAGACTGAAGTCATCCTGCTTGAAATGTGAAAACCATCTTCTGCAGGTCTTTTCATTCACAACATCATTTCCATAAGTGTCTTTCAGTGTTTTTGCTGCTGAGTTTGCCGTTTTGCCTTTATGAAATTCAAACAGTAAAATTTGCCTGATATGCTCTTTACTTGGAGTGTACATTAGGGCTAAAATAGTTATTAATTACGATAATTATCACACAATCTGGGAGAAGAAATAATATTTTATTAATTACCATAGATAAGCACACAACATTAGCAAGCTAAATTGAAGTAATTGAACTTCTGTTACAACCTGATATTGTTGAATTCTTAACTCTTAATTAACCCTCAAACAGGTCCATTAACCTCATTGGCGTCTATCACACCAATAGCACGTCTTCGTAGGTCAGCAAATGTCCAGAACAACCTGCTACATCCGTACTGCTCCATTTCATCTTATCTCTTTTAAACTTCCGAGTTTTGATCGCATTTCCGTCTCTTTAATTTCAATTCATCGCTGAAACGCAAGCTAACTCTAGCAATGAATCATCTGGCCAACGCTGTGATGAAAGGCTCAATTAAAAACTATTACACCAAGCCTCCATTTAGGCATGGATGCCCACAGTGGACGTCAGCATCAGCAGTGAGGAGTGGAGGTTGAAATTTACAACAATGAAAAATGGCAACTATGATCCTTCTTTGGTAAAAAGTAACGTTTCACTTGACTACAAAGCCTGTTTTTCCTCTTAAACTATTTCTGTCACCTCTTAGTAATGGTTCACATGCAATGATTCTATAACTTTGTTCAGTAGACGACAAAAGAATGCAAGGCCCAAACAGTCACCTGTTGGTGGGAGGGTGCGAGGGCTTGTTTGTGTTCGCGCTGTACTCGCTGCGGAAGCGCTTGTCCAGTAGGATGCTGCACACAGAATTATTTACATTATTACAAACAAACAGTATTGCTATAACACCCGACAGACCGACTAAATTAAAATGGATGATAGTACAGAAACACATGTGATGTTAATATACATGAATGGTTCATTTAGAAGATATCTCAAGTCAGACAAATTAGGCAAGCCAATTCCCTCGCTTAATCTTTACCAAACAACCAAGCAATCCTGATTAGCTATTGAGGATTCTGACGCTATTCAATGTATTCAGACACCCTAGAACGAGTCAGTTCTTCCTAGTCCTCCAGTAAATTTACAAAGATTCTTTTTCAATGAGCAGAAAACTAAGTCAATAAATATTCAAATCTCTGGAAAAGTCTCCAGCTGAAGCATCGACAGGCGTACAATATGTGCGTGACTTTGCTGAGTTTAAAATCTGATACAAATAAACACGGATCACATTTTACTGGAGTGTATCAAATATATACCGGGATATTGTGTAGTAAATTTACAGATACTTCAGAAATATATAAATAAATGGAGCTATTTTCTACATGTTTTCTTTAGACTTGATATTAATGTTGTATTAAATTGTCACGTCTCCCGAACCACCACAAGTGCAATTGCAAACGGAAATCAATGTGTGTACTTCCCACACAGGATACCTAGCACATAGAAATAAGTTGGGGAGGAAAAGACAAAAGGTGAAGAAGAGCGAGCAATGAATGATTTAAAACTGAATGATGCAAACTGAGCAGAAAAAATAGAAGTCCCGATGGCCTATACCGTATGGATCATAAAAAGTGAACCCAACTTTAAATGGTAATAACTTTAGAGTGAATGAAGATAATTTAATTGTTTTTTGTATCAGGTGGATAAAGATGTTTTCCCTAAAAATGTTAAGTCACATTAAAATTGGATGCACCAGTAATGAGATCGATAATAGTTGTAAAAATGTGAGTCGCGCATGACATTTTAATGTCATTAATGACAGAAACGTTAAAGAGTCATTGTACTATTATTCTAAAAAACGAGTTTTAACGAGAGCTTCCTTCAGGTTCGAACTTCAAACTTCTCTGTTCGAATTTATTTTGAAATTTCTTTTAACTCTGTTCCCGCGTAGACGTTGTTGATGAAAATGCGTTGCTTCTTTGTTAGTTCCATAACGATGGATTTGGTCACTTGGAAATTTACATTTAAAGGTACATGTTCAAACGACTTGGACCTTATTTATACTCACACCTAAAGTTTGGAGTCAGGACACGAATCTCTGTGGGTAATGCAACAAATGAAACTGAAATATCCTCATCCAAAATTATTACATTTAAAGTTGGGTTTCCTTTTTTATTGTCCATAGTCCATACGGTATATAGCTGAGGTAACCCAACTGTCTCCTCTTGAGGGCGCCAGTTCTGGTATCGCAGAATAGACAAACCTAACTAAGTAAAGCCTATTACCTATCCTATGCTTCTTGAAAGTTCCTTGACGTAGAAACACATTTTATCCAAATGGGTAAGCTACATTATAGTCCCGCTCTTGTAGAATGAAGGTAGTTGTGACACCAACCAATTGTGCACAAACGCTTCATCAGCAAATATCGCAAACTCTCTCATCACACATACGTGCACATGAGTTTACTTCAGTGTTATCTCCTAACTGTACCGTCTGCAGTCGCAAAATACTGGCCGTCTCACGTCATTTGCTATAAAAAATTTAAAATACTCCGGACGCACTTTCTGGTACTGTTGTTTCAAGGAATGCCTACATACATTGTTCAAACGACGTGTTCCTTTCCGTTCATCGCACTGTGCGTAAGTAAAAAAAAAAACTTCCTCAGCATATTCAATGCACCTCCGTAGTTATGTAACTACTCTCAACTGAAGCAACATGAGCTATGCTACTAAGCAACATAATTCCAGGAGAAAAGACCATTAAAATCAATCTCAACAAACTGTCAATTTTCATGCTTTGGTTAAACTAAAATACACACAAAGCAAGGGAACGCACATAAAATAAAATATGGCTAGACTTTGAGCAATGAGAAAGAGTTAACAACATATTTTCTTCTACTGTATTTTTATCCAGGTCCGAATTTAAGCATTTGCAGAGTTATACAGTTTGAATTTTTTCTACTATTACTTTCCTTTAAATTCTTTACTGACACAGTTCTCACCCGAAGTCGATCTTTCAAAATTATACGACATTTTAGACAATCCCGAAATTGCTAAGATTACCGAAAACAATGCTAAAAAAGCTCAGCAATAACAGAACATCATTTCTAATTTCAAGTTCGGCTCAGACACGTGATGTTAAAACGTGTCACGCCTTTAATACATTTATGTTTGGGGTAAAGTGCGCCTCACCAGCCGGCCTGCTGCTTGTAGTACATGAAGATCTGTTCGCTGAGCTTGAACACAAACTGGTCAAAGCAGAGGTTGACTTCCGCCTCTATTTCGTCGTAGAGGAACTGCTTGCGGAAGTGAGTGAGGGCGTAATAGGCAGAGTCATTGTAGAGGTCTAGAGGGTACAGCACGCACCTGACGAAACAAATTTAGTTAGCAAGCGTACTTGGCAAGCTTTAAAGATTCATATATGCTCGACAAGTACTTAACTTGTTGGTAGAATTCTGCCGCTGGTAGGCCTATAGAGTGCATGTATGCATGCATGTATAGGAAGCAACATAGCACACACCTCAATATTCCTGGTCCCATTAGATTATGCACAGTTCCACAGCGAGAGGATATCAACTGTCCAACACCAGCAGATTAGATTAGAGGTTAGTTTAAGCCTCCCTAACCGCAACAAAGGCGTTCCAAAGAGAGGAAGGAGGAAGGCCCCATTTAGTATGGAGTTAAGTGAACGCGGAGTCTATGCACAAGGTGAATAAAAACAGCAAGTTGAGAAAGAAGTTTGAGAAGTAAGATAAAAGTTGAAGAAAAAAGTAGTAGGTGCTTAAAACAGGACAGCAATGAACCGAAAAAAAGATAGTCCACAACAAAAATAGCCCATTTTAACAAAAGGAAAGCCTACCTAACCTCTAGCCCGGAACCTCGCATATTCCCCCTGGGAACACCAATTCCCATAGCTACAAAAGTTGCATCCCCCTGAGGGGTTCAACACGAGCAGTACGCACGCACAGCATTAGGACTAGGCTGACCTTGCAGCTGTAACTCCAAGCCATACACAGTGTGCTCTAAAATGAGTCACTAGGAACTGAGACGTCAAACCTATCGACTCTGAAGCTTATGCGAGCATAACCCTTCAATAGAAAATTCCAGAACAATATTGACATACTTCAAACATTAAATTACAAGTTTAAATTTTGTTGTAGTTAGCCTATTCCAGAAGTTTACAAACACAAAAGAGTTAATATAGCAGGAATTGCGCATTATTTTTCTATACATTATATAGGGAAAAGATCCAAACAAGAATCCGATTACTGCTGCTTTCGGAATGATGCATTCCACAATTACAAGAAATTAGGACAGTAAAGTGCCTTCCAGCACGAGATATTTACCGAACACAATATTGGTGTGAGGATGCCCACAGTGAGAATAATTTTTCATTGAACTTCTAAGGTCCCCGAAGTACTTAATAATTATCTTCTAGCCTAAGAATACCCGTTGTGTGTTTATTTAAATATTTATTTATATATCTGTTTGGTGTCCGCTTCTTAAGAAACATAGGATGTCTGCGTTTGCGGTATCATAGATACCGAATTCCTCAGTGTATTGAAAGATGGCCTTACATGCATTGATATGTTTGACATTTTATCAGGATAGATTTGGTTAGGACATGATAGGTAAGGATGGGTAAGTAATGTTGACGGAATTTTTTCACGGGTCTACTTAGCTTAACGATGACATTGTCAGTGGAATTTCCACGGGTCCTGCTACTACCTAATAATACCCTTGGTTTATTTGTTTGGAGTCCGCTCCTTCCAATTCTCTGTCACGCTCATAAGGATAGTTGTAATGACCGTATCTGTGATGCGATTTCACCAGTGCACAAGTACAAGAAAAATTTTTACAACGGATACTGTTAGGATGGATATATTTGTTTGTCATCCACATCTGAAAAATTTCTTATAGAAAGCTATGGAATCCCGTCATTTTTGGCGGGCCGTGCACACTAGTAATAATTATAATCGCCGATGCACACTAGAGTTGAGCAAGTGCATTAAAAAGAACACCAAAAAATTATAATCTGAACACATTTACTAGGATACACTAAGAGTGAAGCTCATTCCGAAATGCAGGCAGCACACATCGTCAGTATCAGAGCCATTACGCGTCCTAAAGCCATCATCACACCTGATGCAGAAAACGACCTCACTAAATGAGCAAACCCTGACATAGAAACACGTAGAAAGAAAATGAAATCAATTGTAAAGGCAGAAGTGAGCTAAAATGGGACACTGGTCACCTACTTGCATTTAGTCTTCTCAAGAGTAAACCAAACAAGAATATTCATACAACGATCGCAGAACAAGTATTTTACCACTGAAATCATTAGGTGAAACGCAATATCGTTTCATAAGAACGAATACTAATAATGAGCTTTCTGCTCAGCACATTAGAATTTACTTAAAGGAAGTGAAAAGATGACTTACTCCATCATTGAGGCGTCCTTGGTGCGCAGGATGTGGTCGGTGAGGATCCAGGGCATGGACATCTCTATAGGGAACTGCTCAAAGCAAAATGTACCCGTGACACCACGTGACCAGCCTACCTACACCGCGCTAACCGGCAACCAAGGCAAAATGACAGTAAAATTTCGGAGGGTTTATTGAATAATTAAACATCAACAAGTGTTTTCAAAGCAGAATCCGAGATATACATCAATTTTAATTAAAATAATCTTGCAAAAAAAATGTTTAGGCATAGAAATTTTCAAAATGTAGCAAATTTATGATGATGTGTAGAAAATGATTGTTAAAAACTGATATAAATAAAAAATATGAGGCAACACGATATAATGTCTGTTACCAGAGTGGAAGCATTCATGGTAGGACACAACATAAAAATACATTCAACAATGAAGTAAGATCACAATTATTAAAGTTTATCATTCAACGAAAAAACGAACATTCTTCCCCATACAACGAAGGCAAAACTAAACGAAGGGTTACACATTCTGAATATTTCAACACAGCAGTAAAAAGAACCAAGAATCACAATCACAACTTGAAAAAAGTGACCACATCAAGGAAAGACTAAAAGAAGCAACACAACTCATGACACGGCAAAAACAAATATTCTCTAGAAAAATGGGCACTCATGACGTGAGCTTAATCCGTTGAGACAAACATTTCAAACTTCAAACAATAAATTAAAAACAGTACAAAATGATATCCGCATTAGAGCAAAAGCTCAACTTCTGCAAACATAATCTTCGTAAGGGGTAACACATTGCATTTTCTCACAATATCAGATTCGAGAATTAAGCTGAAATGCACATTGCAACAGTAAAAATAAAGGCAGCATTCATGAAACAGTAAACAACACAAATGAGCAGAACCTAAAGGGATTTGCGATAACATACACTCATGCAACCAGCAGATGAAAAATATGACATTACACTCATCAAAAAATGTCTAAAACAAAAAATAGAGTAGATACTGTAGAAACTATGAAAATAAAAACGATGACGAGCGTCTACAGGTGGCGGAGCAGCTCTACTTGTGGCTTCACGTCCACCAAACAGCGCTAAGTTTTAGTGTTAGCGTCGCATGACACCCTGTGACATTCTGCTGATCTCCGTGGGCGTGTCCAGCCGCACAACGAACCAGCAGCAAGGCTGGTAAGAACTTTAGCTGGGTGGCCACATTTCATGTAAGCGCTGCTGTCTGAACACAGCGCATAGCCGATGGAAGGCACACGTGACCAAAACGTAATAGCAACCGCAGGGTGCGAGCAACGGCTCAGTGAGTCGTTCTAATTTGCCCAGTAATTGAAATCATTTTGAGGCTTATTTATGAAAGCGGGGAATGTTAGGGACAGATAACGCGGCGATATGATCGGGCCAGGCTTTTGCAGTGACTTTCACTGATGGCACAAGTACACATAAACCAACATGAAAAGGTTAGGTTATACGTTTGCATAAACTTCCCTAAGTAAAACAAAGGTGATCCCAAAAAATTGATGGAGGGAGGCCCTATCTAGAATATCTAGAATAGAACTGAGGGAAAGGGGAAGCTACACATAAGGCGTGTTCTCACACACTGCACATCTAAACAGCAGGATTGAAAAAAGTTTATGAAGCAATATAAATTGAATAAAACAATAAGTGCTGAAAATAGGTTAGTAGTGAATCGGAAAATATGGTTTACAGTGTTCCCTCGTGTAACGCGGTAGATGCGTTCCGAAACAACCCGCGAAAGGAGAATTTCCGCGAACTGGGATTGCCGATCTCTACGTATATATTTAGGTCCATTTAAACTTTTAAAACCCTCCCTGTACAACTATTTATCCCTCTCATTACAATATTGCTTATCATTGCTGAAATAAAGTAACACACAAAAAAATCACGAGGCACAGCGTGAAACGATCTGAACAGTGTAGCACGTGGTTTCCAACAGACTGAAAGGTTCACCAGATATAAATATTGGAAGCGTCAATCACAAGCCAGATATCAAAATGGGTGCCTGTCATTGGCCGTCTTTCATTTTTGCACCAATCATGGCCCGTCTTGCACATCGCTGTCATGAAGCTGATCTCGCGTAGCCTTCACAGACGCACAATACGTACATTTTTGGCCTTTCCAGTTGGTTCTGTTTCCAGTTTTACGCAGATGTAAACTCAGATTTATGTTTATATCTCAAAATATACTTGTTTTTATCTTTAAATCATTAATTAAAGTTATTTTTAATATTTTAATGGAGTTTAATGCAATAGTTTACATTTAATGGTTTTATATATACATACGAGGGCTGTTTTTTTTCAAGTTCCGATAGGCTATAAAAAAAGACAAATTGTGATAACAAGATGATTTTATTTCTAAAAGATTCACAATGTCTTAGTCCTTTTTCTACGTAGTCACCATGAAGGTTGAGGCATTTGTCATAACGTGAGACAAGTTTTCCTATACCCTCTTCAAAGAAGTCTGCCGCAAATGATCCCAGGTAAGTTGTCACCGCGTCTTGCCCGCGTCTTGCCCGGACTTAGCACCCAGACCACCCACCACATAGCCCGGACTTAGCACCCAGCGATTACCATCTGTATCAAAAAATGAAGGCGTGGTTGGGAGGCCAGCGCTTCGCTAACAACGACGAGCTTCAAGACGCGGTGACGACCTACCTGGGATCATTGGCGGCTGACTTCTTTGAAGTGGTATAGGAAAACTTGTCTCACGTTATGAAAAATGCCTCAACCTTCATGGTGACTACATAGAAAAATAACTAAGATATTGTGAATCTTTTAATAATAAAATCATCATTTCACAATTTGTCTTTTTTATAGCCTATCGGAACTTGAAAAAAAACAGCCCTCGTATGTTGGGGTCGGCCGAACACGCGAAAGAGGATCCGCGAAGTGGCGAGGGAACACTGCATAACAAAACAAAAACCTATTCTGTTCAAACAAAAGGAAAGTCTTTCATGCCTTCAGCTTAGGACCTCACATCTTGCCCATGAGAGGCCTCATTCCCACATAAATAATAGTTTTGCACCATGACACGAAACATCATAGAAAAAATGTCTATAACAAATTTAAACCTACAACATACATAATATGTAATACCAACATAAAATTAAAATACAGGTATTGAATGCGAAGAATTAAAAATGCAAAAATAAATTAAACGTAGCAGATGCCAGCGAGCTGAAACACAAATGAAAGTCAGCAAATGAAAAAGTCAGCCCCTGCAACTTATTGGTCATCATTATTGGTTCAGAGGCTTCTATAAAAAACATTAGAACACATAAGAAACGAACAAAAGTGCCACAAAATTTGTTTAGGGTTTGCAGTTTATCAGATTTGAAGGACTCGTCTTTTCACTCGATCTTCGATCAACATTTAGCTTTAGTGAAAAATAAAATCGGAAAAAAGCACCCTTACACTGAAAGTTTTAAAGTACCCCATACGATTGTATTTAATGGAGAATTTACAAATGGATGAAGTAAGCAATGCAAAAGTTGGACAGGAATATCTCGGAAGTACATCGCACCCGAGGCAAGGGTGAAAGACGCGCATAACGGGGCATGCGGTATAGCGTCTGGGACAGGTGAAACAGTGGACACTTCTATAGACTAGCTACAGGTCTTGTGCTCTACTCAACACCAGCGCACTCACGAGCAGTGAAGGACTCATCAGGACGGGTAACAAGCTCTATTGAGTAATATTTCATAGTGATGGCACAAGTGCACATTAAAATTGAAAAAGAACTTTGCCTTTACCGTGCTATGAAATTATCTAAATGTCATTTCAGCAAAGCTGGTTAGTTAATAGTTTCTAGCGGAAAATTCCGCGGGATAGTAAGATTCTTTTCGTTATTAGTAACTTCCGCTGTTTAGCCCAGCATTCAAGGGCCTTTCTAAAAAATAAAACTAATTATTGAGTGAAGAAATTAAGTGGACCACGAAAATTCGATTATTAGATTACGAGTTCGTGTGAGTCTTCCAAATCACAACGAAGATTTTCCTAAGAGAATGAGGATTTGATATAGAATTAAGGGAACGAGGAACGTATGTACAAAGTGCGTCCCTACATCCTGAAGATAAAAACACTACAATTGAAAGATCATGAAACAAGAAAAAAATTAATAAAGTCACAAAAAGCAGCAGTGACTCGATAAAAGATAGCCGGTAACAAAAAATGTATTCAATTTCAATAGAAAGACGACCTATTAACCTCCCACTTGAGACTTCCCCTCTTCATGAGAGCGCTAAATCCTGTAGATCCAATAGTTTCATCCCCGTTAGGAAGGTAAATCATGAAACTGGTCCTAAGCAACATTATTCAGTGCATTTGCCAAGTGCAGTTTTGAGGCAAAACACTTTTAAAAAACGCGACTACAGATATACCGAAGAAACGTCGAGCATTAAAATGCACTTACACCGACGAATGGTAGAAGTTTACGTCACTGATCTACATCCTTCCCAAAGGACAAACTTTCTCTTAAGCCATCAACGACATGCCGGAGTCTCAAAACGCTACACGCAAGCGAAGTTCACTACCAAATGATAAGAAACCTACAGTCTAAAAACTAGAATATCCATCTCGACTATTACAGTTTATATATTGATCAATTATTCCAGCATTCACGGAAATTGAGCAAAGTTGAACGAAATAAACGGATAAGGGAAAGAACTGGTCTGCAGGGACACGACACACCAGAAGAGTCAACTGAGTACAGCACTTCATAACTAGCTCACGACTTGCCCGTCTGTGATCCAAGTCTCGAAGCGATCACACTACGTGTTCCCGAGGCTTACTTTATCATGCAGTAGCGACAATGCAGGTTTGCTAGCGTAAACAATAACGAGCAGCTCTATAAGCGAGCTTGGCGTGTCTTGTCATTTAGGTGATTCCCTCAAATTTCCATTCAATAATTCTGATTCCATAGAAATCTTCGAGATCGATGGTTGCTATGGGATCTACGACGGGTATTTCGATGTGAATATACACGTGAACTGTAGCCACATGATACTCAGGGCGAAGTTTCATACATTTGAAAGTGAAGACACTGCGTGTTAAATCATTAACGAGACAACATTTTCTCAGTGTGCAAGAACTAAGAGATGAGTTTACTAGAAATTTCCAAGAAATAATGGCAGTCATTAGATCTGTATAGTAGGAAAAAATGCAATCATATGCGAAGCTAGTAGTGTATAATGGCATTCATCCTTAGATCTCTGAAAGCCATATAATTATCGAGGGTTAATAAGAATTATTCAACATGAAAAATTATTCCTTAAATTATTTTCAACATTGAACAATGGACGTAAGCATCAAACAAATGAGGGAAGTCAGTGAGCATGCTTGTAATTTGAATGAACATCTATAGAGCATTAAAATAAAATATGCATTATTTTCATAGGAATTACTCTGATAAATTTGTTGATCCATGAAATTTGTAAATTTCAGGATTTCATCTGCAGTGATTCCTTAAGATTTGTCAAGAAGGACTTCTCCTAACTCGTTCTGAAATTGACGTCCATTCGCGTAAATTTGATATTTTAGGCTGATACGCAGGTTTTCTATAGGGATTAATCTGGGAAATTTGCATGCCACTTTATCTTTCTAAGTCCACAGAAAATCAATATTTAGAGACACTTCGCAGTTTTGTGAGCTGCAAGCGAGGGGGCATTACCTTGCGTGCAAAAGGTATTTCTTCTGAACATTACCCTCTGCATCTCCAACCACGGTTCAGTCAAGGTGTTCCTACATGAAAACCTTGTATGCATCTGAAGTAATTTAAGAGTTAACAGGACATCGGGTACTTGCTATGGGCCATTTGAGGCTCCTCTGATAATCCCAGTCCGAATAATAATCCCTCAGACGATGATGACGATTCCGCCCATTTAACACCCATTCCCTGCTCTAAACATCAAGGTCATCAATAGCAACACGCATTTCATCGGTAAAAATTTTTTACCAAGTCAACCCTAATGTTGTCTTCGGCCTATTTCAGTTCATTCTACGACTTTTCATCAATGTAGGCATTGACACCGGTTTTACCGACTTAGTAATACATTTAGATGACAACATACAGTACTTCTCAATACATTTGCCAAATCAAATGAGTTGAAAATTTCTTCACCTATGAATCCAGGACTCTTCACTTCACATTCAATTCGTAGCAAAGAAAGGAGTGCAACCATTTTTGATTAATTTTTATCAGCCCTGTAGCGAACCTTCACAGGACCACCGGTCAAGTTTACAGTTTGGTGGTTCGTACTTATCATTTTAGCTATCCCCAGAGCTGTTCTACCCTTCGCCAATTCAAAGGTAATAATACTTTTTTCAGATTCGGTCAAGCTGCATTTACGACCTTTATTAACCAAAAATTAAACAACCTCGACTTTAACTTGGCGATTTTATCAGAACATGCTCATGTCAGGAGTGAAAACATGCTCTGAAAATTTCATGTCAATTTATAAGAAGTTTTTTACATGTTTGAAAACATGTTATCTCGTTAATAATTGAACACGCACGACCCTCTAGTCTGACGCATCACAACTGAGTTTTATCGATCGCTTCAAAACCAGCAACTCCTATAAAATTACTGCCGCATACAGCACGATTAAGTAAGACTTGTGGACAGGAGACAAGTATCAGAAGCTTTGGCGTGTCTTGAGGGGCTCTTTACCATAGCCTTACTTTAATTTCACTGAAGATAAGCTAAACTCAAACCATACTGCCCAAGTTTGGACGCAGTTTTAGCAGGCTACGACAAAACCAAAACAACCCTGGAGGTCCTTCATGGAATTTAGTCTCAGCAACAAAACCAAAATATCCATGAGGATGCATAGTGAAATTTAGTCTCAAAGTTTCTAAAAAGTTAACCCAAAAGAAAACGGAAAAAAGCCGTCCCTCAAGACAGCCGAGTGTCACAATGTACCTGAGTGCGCTTCTCCATGACTTCGATATCCCTGCACTCCTCATTGTGGAGGTGGTCGACGGAACATTTCTGGCAGCAGCGGGGCAGAGAAGACACGTACAGAAACGGGGCACTGCTGCTCACGCCATATCATATCCCATCACATCTCTCAGTATAGAGGACTCGCTCACCTCACGCTCTGGTACTTCATATCACACACCAACATGCACACTTTTCACATGAAATGACTGAGGCACCATCACACGAAATGAACATCTGTCGCATGGTGTAGAATGACCAAGTTTAGTTGCGTCGGTAGAAGCGTTTTGTCTCGGCACAGAGAACCATCTTATGACACCACATTGAATGACCCACCGTCACATGAATAGTTAGTTTTACTGAATGGAATGTTTTATAATGCATCAGTGGGTAAGATACATCTTATGTGGGTGAGTTTTCCGTCATACCGCATGCACAGGCATCGCGAATGAATTACAAAGGGACATCGCGCATCACATGCAGACACTTTAGATCTCCCCAAAGGTGCATCAGACATCATGCTTTGCTCCCACAAACATCCACCACTGCAATAATGCAACACATTTTCAACACCACTGAGCACAGCGAGTCCACACAAACTGACGGCTAGATATCGTAGCGCACATTAATTTGAGGGCTTTATCAGAGGTCGGTTAGAGCATACAATAGTCAGTGAATGGAATTAGTGTCATTGGAATTCTGACGAGAGTACATTGAAAATGTACATAAATTAAGTAGCAGGAGGGTAGCATCACAGTCAGGAAATGAGCAGTCGCATCGCAGACAAACAGCTGAAATAAATATTCAAGGATGACCAGGATAAAAATACTTGCAGTCAAAGCGAGTAATTCGTACGGCATTCACGATTAAAACATTCGTAAAAGAATGGTAGTGATCCTTACAAAACAATTGGAAGATTTATCCTCTGCTCCAACACAAAAACTTACAGAAATTTCCTGTAAATGTAGATACATGATACCCAAAGATAACACAACCAGATACGAGAGTTCCTCAGGAGCTGATAATACTTCATCTTATGAACACTTTTTTACTTGATGCAGAAGCCGATCACAGAGAAGCAACTAACAAGATGAATTGCAGTCAGACACTGAGCCTGGCAAACACGGTACAGGAAGCAAGGTAGGTTCAAACCAGTATGTTTTTTGTTGACGGTCTGGGTTTGCTAACGTCATGGTAACGAACCAATAGCAGCGCTCAAATTGCATTTGGTAGTACTGCTACCTCCAAATCTGGCTCCACTATTGGCCTAACGACATTGCGTTTTGGTGACGTCATGAAGTTGGTTTGAAATGAGGCCTTTCCATTGGCTAGCCGAACCAGAGGAGGTATATTTTCTCCCGTAGAAATGATCCTACCTTGTTTCCTCTACCGTGCTGGTAAATGAGGCAGCCGCGCACCTAAGTTATGGTCCTGTATGTATGCTAATGAGCGCAAGCTTTTGACGGTGTCTTCATGAAGCTCACTGACAACTTCAAGGAAATATTTTTCTTTACAAGAAAAATTATTTAAACTAACCATTCTTGAAGTCCTATGCAGTGCAGAATTAATAATAAATTCTTTAACAAAAGTGGATTGATCAAAAACAGGAGACATAGTCAC
This sequence comes from Platorchestia sp. MABIK, assembly GCA_014220935.1. Taxonomy (NCBI): domain Eukaryota; kingdom Metazoa; phylum Arthropoda; class Malacostraca; order Amphipoda; family Talitridae; genus Platorchestia; species Platorchestia sp. MABIK. Next base: position 39,721 of record JACJUY010004380.1, read on the forward strand.
AGACATGACTCAAAAGGCATGACACAAACTAGACGGAAAAAATGTCACTGCATTTATAATTCACTTCCTTTGACAAGTACTTTATCTATGAACATCTTTTGCGATGGAAGAAACCGAGCGACCATGAAATCCCAAGCTAAAATTATCAGCAGAACCCAACCAACGTTGAAATTAATTTAGTTTCAAGTGCACCATACGGCCCCTAAATACGGTACTGGAATAGGTTATAATACTAACGATAATACGAAATACTCCATGATTCCACAAAAAATTGGTAAGTTTCAACATCTAAATAGAAAGTAAACTATCTAGCCAGCTCGAAGAAACGTACGACAAAGTCAGACAACGGAGCTAGAAATTGCAAAAAATCGCGTGACCATGACAGAGATTGTGTGATGGCTCATCAGAGCTAAGATTGACGACGTTTAAACTGAAAATCGGTGTTCTCTACATCACTATTCAATTATTCCTCTAGCATGGTCTTTGCAGTAAGTCATATCAGTATACAAAATTGAAAATCCTTTATTAAAAACCACGTTTAGTTAATATTTGACCCATCAAATGACGTACGGATGAACAGTACTAACTCATTACAGAAAACAGGTACAAAAAGTGTTAGTGAAACCATCACAACATTCTCTCGTGAAATACCTGCACAGGACTCGTGAAGTGAAAGTATTCGTCAACTGCTGGAGAAACGCCGTTACATCATAGAGACAAAGATGACAAGTACCACAAATCTACGCAGCCTTATTCGACAAAGCACAAACGAGAACGGCGACTCCGACACAAAAACCGTTGCACTCCCACAAAGCACTGCAAAACCACACAACACGGCAACCACAAACCTGTATTCTGCGTCCCATGGTCATCTCGAGGTAAAACTCGCGGTACCATAGCTGGCTGAGGTCGCAGCACTGCTGCAGGGTCTCTGATCAAACAATGGACAACGTCGAAAAAAACAGGATTGTACATAAATTGTCTGCAACGAGGTATACAGAAGTTGGCATTCTAGACAAAAATGGCAGAGTGAATTTCAGGCCTGCATCCTAGACTAAGTTTTAGAAGGTACTAAGGCTCTTAAATAGCTGACTTTTATTACCGAAAGTTGAACAAATAAGAAATGCTATTCCCCATTCACCTAACAGAAATATTCCAAATAAGCATGAATCTAATTTACCCAATATGTAAAATTAGTTTTAAAAATCAACAGCTCAATATCAATAGCACTTTGTATAAAATCCAAAAACTGTCTTTCAGGAAGCAGGAATTATTTAAAACTTCACACATCCAACAAGAGCCAAAAGATTTAAAGAAGTTTTCCCTAAATAATATTAGAGCGCGAAGGACACACCACTGAAGTTGAGAAGATAATTCCAGAAGAAGGAGGTCTTGTGGAACTCATCAATGAGCAGCAGATGCTGGCCGTCCATTTCCTTCCTGAGAGTCTTCTTGCCACCAGACTTGTCCGAGATGAGCGACTCGAGCATCGTGCGCACCATGTACAGCTGCGTCGACGACGGCCCTGGATACACAAGCCAGTGTCATGGGAGACTGTATTTCCGTCTCATAAACACCGAAAATGCAGGGGTAAAGGCCAATTTTCCTGGTCACGTACAGAAGCTGAGATTGATAAGGTCAGATGAACAAAAAATATGAAGAACAGCCGCTCCTTTGTTACCAGTTTCTGTCTGGAAATGTAAATTATAACCCATTAAAAAATTACGAATTGTAGAGTATTATTCCCTCTGAGCACATTATTCTTGAATGACAGAATGTTGCTCGTATTATTTTACCAGGAAATCAGAATGCAAGTAAGAGTAGTTCAACTGATAACTGAAATAAAATTCTGACAATATAATCAAAACTTCGGAAACGTGAATCCACGATAAATATATTCCATGTGGAAGACAAACGGTGCAACCGTAGGGGAGAGAATAAGACAATAGTGAAATTAAATATTTCAAATGCTGAACTAAATTTGGTCCTAAAATAAAAATTCGTAAAAAACATGTTCTACGAAATACTTGACTAAACAGCTTGGTACTTTCAAAATGTGTGTGTTCCTTGTAAGAATCTCCACAGACTCTCTTAACTATTGACTAACGCACAAAGAAGCAAACGCATGAAGGACAGATGGAAATGTAAAGTCAGAAATTTAAAAAAAAAAATAATAATAATATATTGTCCTTGAGATGGAGACATCCTAACACAACTGGCGGAGGCGCATTTGTGTAGTGGCTGCGATACTTGCATCTTGTGTAACTCCAATCGCATAACTGAGTTATCAGGTTGTCTCACATGAAATGTATTTAGAGTAGTTTTCCTTGTCAACTAAACAAGCCTAATTATTTGCATGCATATGATTAATCACAAATGTGTTTTATTCCAGACGAAAATTTTATCTGAAATCCCTACTCTTAATCTTACGACGTTGAGCACCGGATATGTAGACTGGTCACTGTTTGGTGGTCTGTTATAGGAATCCTTCATACTTCATTTTTGCAACAAGGCTGTACTGTAACAGCAGCATCCTAGTCCAGCCATTGATCGCATGCATCAAAAATTGAAGAAGCATTTAATTAAGACTGGTCAATAGAGATGGACCAATTTTACTTCGCGATAATGCACGACCCCACACCAGCTAAGGACGGCAAGCTTTAAAAACTAAATTATTAAATTTTGCCCCATCCTCCCTATTCTCCTGATATCTTTCTGACTGATTATCACTTTCTCAAGCATTTCGAGCTTTTTACTTGCAATAAACCATTCTTAAACAAAGTGTAGTTGAAACATTTGAACAGTTGATTCATAAAAGAGATAACTTTCGAAGATGGAATATATGTTTTGGAAAAACGTTAGGCAAAGGTCATAGAAAATAAAAAAGTCATATTTTGATTAAAATAAACACTCTACGACAACTAGTTTCTTACATTTTTGGAAGCGACATTTCATGCGAGACAACCCGGCAATACATACTGTCTCAAGCTCACGCCTACTGAAGGATCTAGTTCTCTATGCGAGCAAACTAGTGCTGCGTTCTGGACAGCGCTACACCTCACCAAGAATTCCAGGCCTCATGTTACTTGTTCACTTTTCGAGGCACCCTGGCCTCCTCACTGCGCCTAGGCACACGAAAACGAATACATCTCGTCTACTCTCATCTATTTATAGTTTGGTATTTTCTTTGTGTATTTTTAGTACAAGCATTTCAGCGAGAATGGTGGCCAAGCAAGTGGCGTGTTGGCTTTTATGCGTTATGATTATGTTATTATAAGGTTTCTTATTACACAAGAGGCATTTGCTCCGAAGAATCTAATCAAGCATTTCAACAACGCACTAACCCTTTTGTTGCATTCTTAAAATCTGTTCACTCTGTCCGCTCAATTTGTAAGCACACTTATATTAGACTAGGTTTTAAGTTAGTTTAAGCATCTCTAATCACAACAGTGCTCCAAAGAGAGGAAGGATCACGCGCCATTTAATATGGAGTTAAATGGAATAAGGATTAACTTAGATGAATTAGTTTAAGCCTCCCTTATCACAAAAAATGTGTTCAAGAGAGAGGAAGAAGACCCCATATAGCATCGAGTTTAGGGAACCATGAATCTATGCACCAAGTGTGCTCCCACAAAAAAACAGTAAGTTAGGAAGGAAGTTCATGAAACAAAGTAAATTTAAAGAAGTAGGTATTGAAAAACAGGACAGTAGTGAACCAAAAATAAATGATCCGTGACAAAACCCTATTCTATTTCAATAAAAGAAAATCCTACTAAACCCTTAGCCCAGGACATCGCATTTTCCCCAGGGAGTGCAAATTCCCACAGATACATTAGTGCCTATAGAAATTGAACAGCATAAATAAATTTCGAAATAAATTTCTACCTAATGTGCGCATTAAAACCCTGCATAGTTGCAGAAGGATTAAGCAACAACGTTGAAATTAACAAACGAAAAAAATCGAAGGGTAAGATGCATCTTAAGGGGGGCGAGTTTTCCGTCATACCGCGTCTTGCCATGTAATCGTGATGTCACCTGAGTGACATGGCACGCGCAGAAAGTCCGGAGTACAGCAACCACCGAGATCTAATATCGTTAATGAAATTCCAGCGCCCCACTAAACCAAACCAAAGTTGTGCTATAGGTGATGTCATAGATCTGTTACTGTGAAAGACAGAAAAATGAAAATACGCAACTCCATAATTTGCGATTCCTAGTTCTCAATGCAGTTCTAAAAATAAAAAAAGCATTTGAGCAATACTACTTAAGTATGTGGGGAAACAGTGACAGAAAAATTACAACAAAATTCAAAGTACTAAAACGAAGACTATCGAGATTCTGCACGCGCAGGCATGTGAGCACTCAAACAAAGGGAGTGAGCGACGATTGAGCCTTGAAAAGGCTGGGAGTTAGGAAGTGAGTAACAGTAGAATCTTCAAATAAGACACCGAATCTCCTACCTGAGTAAACGAAAGTGCTTCTGCGATCCAAAAGAGCACTAAAAAACCTTCGAAAATAATACTCACAGAACAAAAAGAAACATATATTCATAACTTAAAAAAAATAAATGGAAATATCCACAACAAACGCAACAAAGAAAATTACTTCGAGATAGAACACAATAACAAACAAAAATGTGAAAGAATAATGTAAAACAAACCAAGATTTCAAAAATTGGAAGAGTAATCATAGTATCAGTGACCTCTCAAGGCAATAAAACCTCAACACCAAGAGGAGGATAAAGAGCATCTCTCACCAACATTGCGGCGAAGGACTTTAATTTCGAAGCCTTGGTCAGGGTCCTTCTTGCCCTTGAGCGCAGGGTCATCATTGGGCTCCCGCCCCTTCATCCAATCGGCGCTGGTCTCCCGCACCGACACCAGGATGCTGGACACACAGATAACAACTTCACAACCATCACACGATCAAACGTTTTTCACCAACACAGAGATAAATCATTGCGCCAGGCGAATGCATACTGGTGGTAAACTATTATTAGAACTAAAATAATAACAATATTATTATTATAGCTTTTACTAGATGCTGTCAAAATTGTTACATCTTCAAAAGAAGTGCAGTAACCATTAAGAATATCTTTTATTTCGTTGTGAACAAATAAACTTTTATAAGAACAAGCAAATTGTTTTGCTGTTGGGTTGTTCTTGCAACCACCTCTGCTAATAATTTTTCCGAAAATTTATTCTAAAGGATCTTGACTTATTTTATACGTAAGCAAAAAACTCATACCCAGTTTTAAAATTTTGTAAAATAAGTTTTTAATGTTTTTAATATAAATTAAAAACCCTTTAAATCCTGTTTTCCTGACTGACTCGCACATTAGTTTGCCAGATGTTGGGCAGCAAAGTGATTTTATTTACAAAGTGACTTCATCAAGGGTAGAAAATACATTGCCGGCATTATTTGTGTTAATACGTTTCTTAAATCCATTCGACAAATTATTTCTGAAATTTAACACATCAGAAACTCTATTAAATACTCTAATGTATTGACTTTACTGTTGCCTCACAACCACTAAAACTGTCAATATTATTATATAGACAAAATTGTAATCCATCTGCAACTGAATCACTTGAAAGTTGAGCAGCAAGTTTGACATTCATCTTTTTTTGAAATAACTTATGTGCTTTAATTTAACTTATTAGCTAAATGTACTCCTGCTGAAGTTCGTAATTCACAAAATTTTTGTGCGCACATGTGAAAACTTGTGTCTGAATCCTTTTTGAAAGTATTACTGCACTTGTGCACAATGCATGAGCACGGCATATTGGAAAAGTAGTCCTTAAACGCAGCATGGATAAGCAGCGTCCTGCTCCTTTAACTGCTAGTGACCAACTGCACACCCCCTCCGTTGCATGGACTTTCAACCTCCACTGGCTTCAAGCTAAAGCGATGATGTCGGCTCCATTATTCTAACCTCCTTGGTGCACTGTGCTGCCTGAAGTTCCACCTAACCTCATTAGAATTTGTTTACTGAGTTAAAACATTTATTTTTCGTACCAAAGCATTTCGACCGTGAACTGTTCGGCTCAGTCTCGCCTGCTGAACGCTCAAACCTGCTTCGTCGTCAGGGGAAGGTCGGAAGGGAGGGGGGGGATGCTTGACGACCTAGGGGGAACGTCTAGGTAAAAAGTCAAGTCCGTCTTTCTCCAACCGACTTTTCTGAAATGTTCCCCATAGGTGTAAAATTATGCAAAAAATTTGTGTATTTGAGTGTTTTTTTGAATTATGGTATGAAAAAATTGATCTTTTTAAGCTGAAAAACGAGTATTTGGGAAATTGTATCTCCTCCTTCAATTTTGAAATTACAGAACCAGCAACATGTTTTTTAGATAGCTAAATGCATTATCTAGAAAAACATTGGAGTGAAATTTTCGATATTTTGATTCGTTGTATTTTTTAACTTAAAAAAAAAACCTTTTTATTTTGCCATCTTATTTCTGTAATAACCTTTACACTATACATTTTTTTCAAAAACCTAACACCACTTTTTATTTCTTGTTAAACCCTATCGACTGATATATTTACCATTGATGTACCTCCAAAACTGTGGGAAAAGTGGCATTTCAAACGTCAACAAGTTCAAGTTTTCAGGGGAGCCTGACACTCGTCACATGTGAATAAGTGAATGGCCTTTCGCAAGCTTTAGCAGACGAGCACACACACATACAAAGCAGTGAAGCAAATCACTAGATTCAGAAAAAAAATTCTCTACAATGTGAGCTAAAAAAAACAGAAAATTTATAATTTTTAAATTTTGAGGTAAACCGGTCCCCCCTCCCCCCAAATTTCATTTTAAATGCAAGTACTGTTTTGCAATCCCAATTTCCGTGCAACTACAATCAGCAGTGCAGACTCGGCGTCGTTGGAGGAGGGGCGAGGCATGAGGTTAGGATCCAGTTTTTTTGCTAGGACAAACATTCTTCCTAGAGTGAGGAAGACAAATATTTCCAACACTCATGAACACCTAACAAGAGCACATAATTGAGTTAGTAAAGGTGTCGTGCAAAGTCGTTAGGCCAATGCGAGTAGATTAGAGAAGCGCTGGTCGTCCAGACGTGTTAAAGCTTCGTGGTAAAAATGAAAAAAAGAGACATTGTCACAAATATTTTGTAGCGATTTACACAGGCCTAGATTACTTCGTGGAGAAGTATGTTTTTATACGAAGAGTTCATCTACGTCAGATACTTCAAAACAAAAAGCAATCTTTTTTTAATTAAACTTTAAACAACAATGGGCAAGCAATTCCTGAATGTAACACACTGAAAAATAGGTATATTATTATAGCAGTTTTTGAAGAGATGGAGCTCTTCCTGCTCCTGATTCTCCTGCTAGTCTGAGGAAGCCCTGTAATTTAGGCATTTTATAAAGTGAATAATTAGATGTATGTCAGGTGACCGAGCCAAACCTTCTGAGGAGTTCCTTCTTATTCTTGACAGCCTTGCGAAGGGGATCACGTAGGGTGAGCTGAACGAAGTCTTGCAGCTCCTGGTAAATGTTCTTCCTGATGGAGTCCAGGAAGACGATCTCCATGCGCGCCATCAGCACCTGCAGCCCCTTGATCATCGCGATCACTTCGATGAGGCCGAACTTCTCGTCTTGGCTGTAGTTGTAGCGAGTCGCCTGTACAATGTTCAGTTCATCAGCCTCCAAGACACTATTTACCATCTAGACTTCCAGAATACAATATAAACGTGAATGCTCCCTAAAATTATTTGAAGGCTGAAGAACTGTTGAATTTAGTACTCAATTTCGAAACTATTCTGTATTCAATATCATCATGTAGGAGTTTCGAATTGAAAAGAACCTCAACTGAAAGAGTAAAATGACATTAAACTTCCATTGAATAAATTCAAAATATCTATCTCATATAAAAGGCAAAAGTGCATAAAAATTTAAAAGATAACTCTTCCACAAACGTCTGAAAACCCTTCGAGGAAAACTGGAAGTTGAGGAAACAATTTACTTTAAAAAACCAATACTTTATTAACTGCTATGCAAATGAAATGTCCTGAAGAAGCCACCTACTCATAGGTAGTGATGTACCGATACCATTGTTTTGGCCGATACCGATACCCATTTTTTGGCCGATACCGAGGACCGATACTCCGATACTTGGAAATACCGATACTTTGACCGATACTACTACCACCAATACCAATACTTTTACAATTATATTAAAAATGAAATCATTATAAGCCCTACATGGGTGTTTTAGTGAAATTATTTACTAATACATCTAATAATATAAAAATATTGACAATAAAGTTTTCGATTAGGAATGATAAAACTGCTTTCGCTATGTTAACTATTTCGTTTGATTCGTTTCCCGCACAAAGTTTTTGATTGCATCTTTCCGCTTTATTTCGTATGATACCCGTTATCAGCTTGTATGAACAATCAAGTATTTACTGTTTAGCAATCTTTTTTGCCAACTGAAATTATCACATTAAATTAATTAAAAATGATATTTTTCTCTATTTACAGGCGTAAACTATTAATATAATGTACCATTTAGTCTCAGAAATAGTAGCGTGAACGCAAGTAGTATGCATATGTACTAACACACACAGTGTGCAGAAGCAAACACGGCTCTTTCCGGTTTGGGGGCCTATCGAATTTTAATATTTTCTTTTCGCCACAGTATGTATTTTGGTGTGACAAACAAGAAAATGATAACCATTTTGTGGAGATATCATTTATTAAGCCTGAAATTTGCCTATGTGTATTAATTTTTATGAAAATAAGGCGGTTTCTCGGTACGTTTTCGCCACGCAAATTCACACAGATACGAGTCCATCATTTGTCGGTGAGTGCCTCCCTGACTTTTTTTCATTTTTAGACTATGCTATGCACTCTCAATCATTTGAGTGTGTGCACCTGTTGCAAGGTCCACGAAGTTTTCACTATGATTAACAGTGAGGTGTTTGAAATTATACCCTTGGTTAGGTTAGTAACACTAAACGAATAATTTCTCCACAAAAGGGTCATCATTTTCGTGCTTTTCACACCAAAATACATAATTTGGCGAAAAAAAAACATTAAAATTCGATAGGCCCCAAAACCGAAAATATCTGCAAATACGCAACCAACTGTAAGATTGTTCGTGATTTTTCAAACATCTTAAAATAGAAGAAAAATGTAAGATTCGTAATGTACGGCGATTTACATGCTAAATTGAAATAGAATTTTCAGCTACTTCTATATTAAATTTACAAAAACTTCAAAATGCGCCTTCAACTTTATTTATTTGGTTTAATTTTTGTTAGCCTGTCACATACGTTAAGAAATGAAAATTGGGTCAAACTATGTAGGTTTTAGTTGTTAAAGTAAAATAATTTTATGTCGCTACTGTGTTTTTACTGTGTTTAACTATTCATGCTACATAGCTTTCACTCACTGACCGTGCGTGACTCATCGGGAGTTAAAAGTAGTAAATTCAGTTAGCGGGCCTGATTAAACGCCGTAATTCAACAGTTAGCTAACTAATTTATTAGGTATGAATGGGCTCTTTATTTGATAACTGGTGTGCACGGCCCGCCAAAAATGACGGGATTCAATACCTTTCTTGAACAAATTTTCCGGACGTGGATGACCAACAAATTTATTTATCAAAACAGTTCAAAACGTGATAAAAAATATTATTGTACTTGCGCACTGGTGAAACTCGTATCACAGATACGGTCATTATGGCTACATTTATGAGCGTGAAAGAGAAATGGAAGAAGCGGGCTCCAAACAAACAAACCAAGGGTATTTTTAGGGAGTAGTAGGACCAGTGGAAATTCTATGAACAATGTCATCGTTGAGCTACGAGGACCCGTGAAAAAAATCCATCAACATTACTCAACCTTTCCTGTACTAACCTATCCTAACCGAAGCTATCTTGATAAACTATCAAACATATCAATGCATGTAAGGGCCATCTTTCAATGTTACACTGAGATGTTCGGTATCCATGATACCGCACGCTAAGACATCCTATGTTTCTTAAGAAGCGGACACCAAACAAATATATAAATAAATGTATAAATAAACACACAACGGGTATTATTAGGTTAGATGCTTTTACTTTCACGATTTATGACTTTCATTTTCATGATAAAATACGTCTCATTGGGAAGTATCGGTAAAGTATCGGCCGAATTTTGCCGATACCGATACCAGTAAAAATGACCGATACTGCCGATACCGATACATCGGTACATCACTACTCATAGGACCTTAATGTAAGCATCTTCTAGCAGGAAGCCAGAAATAATCAAGGAAGACACTGACCCTCTCATACTCCTCGGCATCCTGGGGGCAATTGTTGTTGGCGTGGTGGTCAGTGGGGTGCAGGAGCTTCCACGAGTACACCTCGGTGACGACACTAGTCCAGTCGCTGAGCAGCTGAAGGCCGCGCAGGGCCAGGTCGCTGATGTCCCTGTTCTCGGCGTCCGTGCGCGCCGTCTCCTTGTAGGTGGTGATCACCTGCACACCGCATCGCTCCTGCTGCAGCTCAACGCGCTCGCACGCTACCCTCACTGAGCAACCTCGCTTTGTTGCGTTGTTCGAGTAACACATAAGCACTCAAATTGCGAGGTAAATTACACCAACCCAACTCCTGCTGCTAATCCATACTTATAATATTTGAATCTAAAGAGATTTCAATAACCATATTGATATACAATTCGACCCTACTGCTATACTACATATCGTCCCTCATTGCAAGCACTTGGCAATACCGTGATGCATAGGTTGAAATTTGCCAATGCAATACCTCAAGAAGAGAACATCATCAATACAGACATGAGTGTAGATCCATTCATTGTGATTTGCACAATACATCCCAGGCGAAGATGTAACATGTTTTTCACCCGATTTCATTGAAAAGGAATTAAATTCACGACTGGGAGAAATCATTTGGGCCAAGTAGACAGTGTAGACAACAGATGAGCTCTCCTTACTGCGGGCGACCACATCACTCTTGGTGACCATGTTGTCTTTGATTCCCAAACTGAAACCTGGCGCATTAACTCACCTACCATCAGTCTGCATGACACAATCTTCCCATGTATTGGAACGCATGCTGACACTGCGATTCTCGGCTACCCCCAGACTCTGCTACGCTCAACTCCACACATCATGCAAACTCATGTCTCACTGGACACACATACCACGGACAGCTAGTCGCAACTCACAATGAAAGACTCAACTAGTGGATGTAGTTTGTCCAGTTTGCAGAAATTTGAACGTCTGTTTTACATCAAAGCAATGATTATAACAATCCTGTTTTGCTATAGAGGCTACAGAAGTCTTACTCTATACTCTTCTTACAAGTGAAAGGCATATTAATGTCAAGATTCTATGAACACGACCTAAATAGAATAACCTAGACGACGCAACTTTCTCTATCGAGATAATTCAAAAGCTAACAGCCACAAAATAAGCAAGCTCTTAACTATTTGGAATACATTCTGTACTTCATTAACATCTCATCGACCTGGTAATACAGAACTACCACCTGACTGATGATGACACACCAAATCTAGCGCGGCGAGCAACACAAGCGAAGTTGAGCATAAATTAAATGACGTAATGAGGATCGAAAAGAATCTGACCTCATTGCTGTAGCGAGCAAGGTCCGAGATGTACTTGATGTGCTCCTCCCTGATGCGCGGCAAGTGGCACATGAGGCTCGCCTGCGGACTGGTGCTCGAGGCGCTGCACAGCGGCCACAGCTTCGCGTCGAAGTTCTTGCTCCGTTTGATGTAGTTGAACGGGGCAATCTGCATGTCGCCAAACAGGGGCACCACCTCCAAGTTCTAGCAACAGACAGCTTCAGCGTTACAACCATAGCCTGAACTTCCAACTACGAATTGGAGTTTTCTCTAGTGCAATGAAATGAAAATATATTGCTTTTCCACTGAATGAATATGCTGCAATTCAAAGCAACAGATGTTGAGGATTTCAAAAAAAATTTAAATATTCATTGAGTGGAGTAATTTAGAAAGCATTTTTAGTACTGAATGAGGAAAGCTACCGCATAATTTTACAGAAAAAGGAATATTCATTGACTTGTACAGCAATGAATATTGTAGTAGCCCGCCGAACTTGAGCCCTCTTAGAAACGCATCTCAAGGCAAACTATCCGAATAACACTCTTTGAAGCTGGACCAAAAAGTCAATGTGATATTCTTGCAACACAAAACAAGAACCAAGTGAATTTGTAAGCCTTAGCTTGTCACATTTCGCTTCACATTGATGCTATGCAGAGAGACAAATTAGGAACAAATTTTAAAATCTAGCCAACCTGTCTTACGTCGCGAATCAGTAGCACAAAATTTGCAAACAAGCAGAGAGTGCTGTGAACAAACATGCATTTTCTTCCAGACATTATCTTTTCATTTTTCCATCTAATGATGGCATTTTCTTCCAAAACCAAAGAAGTGGTGAAGAATGACACACAACTAAATTTTACTATTAATGATCAGAACTGTAACACACAAGCAAAATAATTCTCCTAAAGCTGTTTACTTGGTTAATCGTTCGATCACCCAAATGCCTAAGTACTGACGTAACAATTACGCAGTGGAGGAACAATAACGCACTACTATTGCAGAGCTCACAGCCCTACTGCGCCGTCTGCCATCAAGCTAAGCTTTGCCCAGCAGTCAAGCTTCTTTGTTTGATTTTGCCAGTACTGAAACCTTGAGACTTGACACTGCAGCTTGTCGCATCTAGGGCTTAGAACGGCGTATCTCGTCAACTATAGGTCAACAGGTCAAATACATTGTAGCTCTCCTGACACAAACGAGTCCGTTCATAGTGCTTGTGAAAAACTCTGTTCCAGTTAGTCCCTTCATTTCGAATTTCCTTCTTTCAGAATACACATCTTTTCTGCAGTACCAACATACCCAAGTACAAATGCCAAGAATTTTGTTTGGGAGTGAAAATCATTGAAAAAAATGAGGTACAAGTGACATCTTATACTAGTGCAAAAAACATTGCAGGTAATAATGTTGTGACGTTATTTGCATAAAAAGTACTCCATATGCAGTGCACTCAGCAAAATGAAACCATAACGTAATAAATAACATGCAACAGTAATATAGTTCCACTCACCTTGAATATCTTGTCAATTTTGTCAATACGAATTTTCTTTTTCTGGTCAAGCTTGTTGATGTTGCAATTTTCAGAGTCGATCAAAAAGAGTCCAAAGCCCATGACCTTGACGAGCATTTGCTTCTCCTTCGGAGTGAGGTACATCTTGTTCTCGAACATGTGCACGGAAATGTTCACCACCTCACCTGAGCAATGAACAGTTTTGTGTGAGCCAATATCACTACAATCCGCTGAGCAATTAAGAACTATTACGAATTATTAAGCAATAGTTCAGACTCACGTGACATTATCTTTCCGTTAGTAAAACTAGTCGAAAAACGGAGCTAACCATATTTTTTACACATTATTATATTTTGAATATTCTATCGAAGGAAGAAAAAATACATTAAATTCTCCTAATTCTGCCTTATCCTGAAGAATTAAAATTTAATTCCAACAAACGTGTTCCTAACGAGACAAGCTCGTCTTCAAACGCCACCCTACGTACCGCACAGATCATTATTAGCTCATCCCGAGCTTCAACTGTTTACAGCTCCTCATGAGCACCCATAAGCTAGTTTCTTTTCCATTGACCCTCTGCGCATGAATGCATCACAGATACTCACAGAGCAGCTCCTCATGAGCGGTAATGGTTTGTAGTTTCTCTTTGAGAGTATCCCGCACTTTGTTCTGTGTAGCTAGAAACATGCTCAGGTTCTGGCTTTCTTGCAGGCTTTGAGTATCGCTCAGCACCTTCAAAAATTGCGCCGCTCTGAAACAAAAAACGTGCAAGTGCTGCATGTGAAAGCTCAACATTTTATGCTGGAAAACGCTTTTCTGCTTAGTATTGGCACCACGATTTAAGAAAGAATGAAATACATTAGCAAATTAGCGTGTTTGAAAAAGAATGTGCAAGTATCTAGCATATGATTTTTCACCTTATATCAACAGGCTATATAAGGTGACTCAATAGGTGAGGAAAGGTGGCATTGAGTATTGCCATGTAAGGAATGTATGAAGCTAACACACGAGCAGGTGGTTGGTGACAAGATGCGTGGAAGTCCCATTTATAAAAAGCTGAATAAATTAAAAAATGTGATTATATTTTAGCAAAAATACTTCAAATTTCAGTAAAAGCCATTTACACACAAAAGAAGCAATTATTAAAGAGAATTTTAATCCATCACATATGCCTGCATGATGAAACAATACGTCAAATTCAAGGAAAATATTAATTAGCAGATCTTTCATACAGTGTTTAATCCCTTAAGTTTACAATTAACTAACAAATTTACATAAACACTGAATATAAACATCTCATAACTATGTATTTATAAACTAAATACATTATATTCATAAATATCACAGGAGAAAACAACAGAATCTTTATTTTCATCCATGACTTGCAAACTTTAGTATATCATGGCCAAAATGTGGTTCTAACTTCGGAAGCAGAACTGAACTGACCGTCTGTAGGTGGAGTAGTCATTTTTGACACTGGACTTCATGTTTTTGAGCTCATCAAGAACAGCAAACATGTTGATGAACTTGCCAAGCGTGAGGAGGTAGGCTTCTGACACGAAATCTTTCCGCTTCTCGGAGTGGCAGAGGCGCTTTACTTGGTTGCAGAACACTTCTATGGCTTTGTGCTGGGGAGTGACATCATCAGTGACCATTACTGCAGCCTTACACAGACCCAGGCTTCATACAGGCTATCTTCGCATTAAAACTCACGCGTTTTGTGTTCATCAGTCAAATGTTTCCCTGGTGGTGAAGCACTCTCTTTTCAACATAACCAAAATCATTGAACACAAACGAACTGATAACCTTCTACCTATTTTCTAATTACTTTGATACCAGTGGCATTTAGCTAATGTAGTTTATTCCAACGAGAAAAATTCAAGCTGCTCCCATTTTCCATTTCATGGGCAATATGGACGAGTTGCCACATTGGTGACATGGTTACTGCTGTTGGGTGGGCGAGAATGCTGGAGCCATTACTATCTACACCGTCTGGTTCTACACGGTGTTCATAAAAAAAATGTTTCCACTGGTTTTTATAACAATTTTAACACTGTATGTATCTATTAAACAAAACTATTCTATCACCCTTTAGGAAAGCTTTAGAAAGAAAAGAAATACATCAAAATTAAACCATTATACGGTATTGCAGAATTGCATTATTACCATTCAAATCAGTGGATCCATTTTTTGTGGACATCCTCATCAAGATTAAAAACAACTGAGAAATGAAATGAACGTGTATCATTTCCCCGATAACCTACATAGGTACTCATAAAACTCTCATGACCTTCTTTGCTTATAAGTTAGCTCCTCACTGTTCATGCACTCATTCCAGTAGTAGCTTAGGGCAAAATTCAGTATCCCACATAGAAAATATAGAAAAATAATTCACTATTTTGATTTCAGTACAGATTAAAGGCAAAATTTAATCTTCTCGTAAGCTGCATTGTACATTCAATTGGTTCCCAGTGTGTACTTCTTGACGAATGTTTACCAAAAATTAGTTGAATAAGATCCAAGACATGCAAGGCTGTAATTTTAGTTTCATAAGAAAGAGTGATAATGATGCAAGAAAACATTAGGGGTACTGGAGAGTTCTGTTCTTTTCCTTTAACTGAACTTTAAAACCTGAAAAATCTAAACTGCTGTTTTCAAGGTCAGATCAGACGTCAGATATTCAGTTAAACTTCACATTGAATTGAATCTACTCCAGTTAATATTTTGAACACATCTATAGCCCATGGAAGAGAAAAGTTTCACGTGAATCACTTGCATCATTGCATGTTGTATGGATTCCACAAAAGGAGTAATCCAACAGCAGTGAAAAACAAACGCTGTCTATCCAGAAGGTTTGAGTGTTAGAAACTGCCGTAGATAGTTTTTGAAATTTAAAGAAGACAATTTCAATTGTTGCCTGCATTGCTTTTTTGTTTGGAGAAAGTTTGTGACGAACCCAGACACTCTCTCTGAACACCTTTCTAATCTTTTTCAGATGCTCCTGAACAGTAGACCAGCATACATCAAGTCTTTGGGACAGTGTTCTGATTGTTTATCAAAGATCTTCTTCCACTGCAGCTTTCAAAAAATCATGATCCAAAAGACAGGGTGTCTCCATTAGAGGCTCATCAGTAAGATCAAAACCGTCTTCTTTTGAAAGCTGAGATGAGGTAAGCCTAAATGAGAAACCAAATGCAACCACCCTAATAATGTGGAGTTGTATTTGAGTAGATATGTAGATATAATAAAGAAAAAACAAAGATTATAGATAAAATACACAACAAACAGATATTGAACTGATAAATTTCACCTGGAACTTCATGAACTTGGTGAGTTTCTTGACTTCTTCAGAGAGCACCTTGACAGTCTTCTCATAGATCTCAACCCTGTTGGGCTGCTCGTTGCTCTTGGGCTGCGGGATGGCCCGGCTGCAGCACCGCCATGTGTACAGCATCACTGCATGCTGCTCACCTTCGTCCAGCAGCTTGTTCTGCACAAGTATTGAGATGCATTCAAATATTCCTTCATTCAACCAAGCACACACTAAAGATGGGTTTGATACCAGTCAACAAGGGTTACAAATACACATATTTAAAGATAGCATCAATTTTATCACTAGATGAACTTGCAAAGAATTTTTCTACATAGAAGACCAACCTTATAACAACAGGAAAGATAAATGTAACTTTCTTTACTCAATTTTACTCAAGCATAACACAAAACAGCATTATGAGTTACCACAAATCACGTACCTAAGACAGAAGTAAAAAATCAGTGAAAGATTTCTATGCACAATATATGTTTGATGATAATAGTATTAAGAAAAGATTACCAATTCTGCATGAGTAGCAGCCTCCTCCATGTACTTGGCAATGCCAGTAACATAAGCATTTCTGTCCTCAAAATTGGTGTCAAAGTTTGCAGTGTAGACCACAGAACATGACTGCGCCTCAACCATGGGCTGCTGGTCAGACAGCGGCAAGTCATCTAGCACGTCAACGTTGCTGAGAGCATCGTTGAGCGACACTCTCTCCCCAGCCATGCTCACAAACCTGGAAAATGGTGAACATTAGCACAGAACTGGGACAATTTTTCGCATACATAAACAGTGAGGTTATATTTCCACCCAATGAATGGCATGGCACTTAGCTATGCTAGTTAATTTGGTGGTGTGGTCAGCACAGAATTTATGAAATTCTAAGACATGTTTTCATTTTATCAAAATTTTCAAAAGCTTGTAGACTATTCATTTCAAGATTGCAAATTATAATATATACACAAAATATGGTCATTTTATTCAGCTTAAAATTGAACAATAATAATATCTCTGTATTCTAAAATATCTAAGTTCAGTTACAGCCCAGTCACAGTTAAAATAGGTCAGTGATAATGTTATTAATATTTAGTAGTGTATTAATTTTCAAACTGAACTATTACCAAAATTATAATAAATGAAATACTCAAGAATATCAAGATGACAAGCTGACTTGACTAAAGAAAGAAATGCCCTGCAGACCAAATATATGGCTAAATAGTCACTTCGGAACCTACTAACACACCCAATGCATCTACAATTGAATTGTTATTTATGAGAATGCAAGAAGGTCAGGATATTTTTATATTTTACATCTTACTCTTTAGTATTAACAGTTACTAAATGAACTGTTTTGAAGTAAAGAATCTTACAAGATGAGTAAAAAAGCCTAAGTCTTCCTGCGGTTTCCATAAAGCATTTGTTTCAAGTGAGAAGGACATACACCGAGTCCTCCTCATGTGTTAATTTGTTAGCCGATAAATTCAGTTATGATGTGCGGTAATCACTACCCTTGATTCTATTTATGGTACGAGAAACTCAGATTTTGTTTACACCATACTATAACACCACCAAGCAAGCCACATGGCCACCACAACATTCAGTTTTTTTCCTGCATTTTCCACTGAACTCTGACATCCGATTAAAAATTAAGGGCGAATGGAACACAAATAAGACATTTCCTGTTTATTTAGTGCGGTACTTAAAATTTTTTATACAACTATTTTCTGGTCTGCAGGGGTGACTTTGATGTGCTGGAACAAATTTCTTTTTATTACACATTTTAATATGTTTAGTATATGGAAATTTTGATTTACTGTAAGATTTTCAGGAATGCATTTCTACCGTATGATGAGAACTTACCGTACTCTCAAAACCAATCAAAATTGAATTGTGACATATAAAAATTAATCTTAATACTTAGTAGCACATACTTAAATGGCTTAACTGATTTTGAAATACTTCTTGAATAACTCACAAAGTTACTTCAAAAATTATTTGAAATTTATTCCCATTCTATGACACCTATTTTATCTGAAAATCCAAGATCTAAAGACAGTCTACTACTATCATCTCAACTTTCAATTTATTTTAAAATTTTGTGACAGATTCAAGTTTGAAGACAGGTTAAGGGAATCAAACGGTTTTTTGGGGCTCAACACCGCAAATGAGATTATTGCCTGAAAATGCTCCTAAGCCCTTCCTCTATCATGTAGAAATGTCATTTGTTCCTTGTTGGTAACCCAAACCCCCATAATCATCTCCAAATTGCTCCCTCCCCCACAGACACACTCAAAGAGACCAGCTGCAGCTCTGCTTAGCTGTGGTTGGTTGCTCCAAATTTTTTTTGTTTCTTTTTACACAATTGTCTTTCATTAGAGAGGCTTTTGTGCTTGTGCATCCTGTAAAATGCCTAGAATATCAAACCCAGCAGTCCGCTCTGGCCAAAGATGTT
Source organism: Platorchestia sp. MABIK (assembly GCA_014220935.1). Lineage (NCBI taxonomy): Eukaryota > Metazoa > Arthropoda > Malacostraca > Amphipoda > Talitridae > Platorchestia > Platorchestia sp. MABIK. The sequence goes on from JACJUY010004380.1 coordinate 58,614, forward strand.
TTTTCAACTTTGAAGGGCAATTCCAGCTACAATTTATCACCTATGGAGATCTTTTTTTGCATCATAAAGATCAAGGTGAATACCATAAATTTCAATGGTATTTTTTTTTAAATTTGGTTAGAAATTTTTTATTGCAAAAATAAATAAAAATTGGGTTTTGAAAATTCAAAATTTTTTGCAATTATTTTCTGAAGTGATATAAAAAAACTATCTCTGGCATTTGTAGAGATGTTCATTGTGAATCAAACAAAAAAAACAATCGTCTCTACGTATAACATTGGCTGAGAAATTGAAACTTTAAGAAATTTGCCTTG
>JACJUY010004380.1:58953-72519 GCA_014220935.1 Platorchestia sp. MABIK
GGGTCAATTTCAAAAGCTTCATGGGCTATAAATTTTATTCGAATGTTATAAATATGCTGTGAGTATCTACGAGCTTATTTCACTCCAGAAGTATTTCTTTTTAATTCTTGAATACTTCATATAGAAAAACCGTTCCGCTCCCTCTGCTTTTTGCAGCAAGTATTAGTGAGTTCTTAGTGATAGCGACTTATTACAACTATGGAAGATTTTTCTAGAATGTTTTAGACTTATTAGTGGTGTATTAGTTCGTAGGTTTAGATGAAAAACAATGGTATGGAACAGGTTGTCACATGCGCTCTGATGCTTGGTAACTCTGAACGCCATTTTCTCCAAAATACTTTTTTCCATTTTGCCGCTTTATTTCTCCTACAGTGAGGAGAAAAGGAGGAAAGGAAAGGAGAAAATCTTTTTTGCGTCATAAAGATCAAGATGAGAACTATAAAATTGAAATGTAGTTTATTGATATGTTGATTAAAATTATTTTTATTCATTTTTAATTGCCATATAGGAAAAAATATTTGTTTTTATATTTAAATATTTATAAAAAAATTTCTGAAGCAATATCAAAAAACTTAATCTCAACTTTGTAGACATGTTCAGTGTAAATCTAAAAAAAAAACAATTGTCTAAGTACAATATTTCCTGAAAAATAGCAATTCATAGAAATTTTCTTTTAGGGAAGGGAGGATAGGGGTATGAGTAAATTCAAAAAACTTTATAGTTATATGTGTCTATTCGACTGTTATAAACATGTTGTAAATACCTCAGAGCTTATTTCTTTCATGAAGTATTTTTATGCATTTTTGAATATTTCATAGGGCAAAACCATTTGATTCCCTTAAGGTTAGTAATTTATCATTATAAATCATGTTTAGAACTTATGACATCCTTTTCAGATAATTAACATAACTTCCTTTTCCAGGTTATAGTAATAAATTGAGGTAAGCGTCTCCCATACGGACCTTTTTTTTTATTATTGAACCTAGTGCAATGAAATTTGATACTGTTAGGAAATGCAATTTGGAATAGTTTATCCCTTATGAAAAAATGCGATTTTCTTGAAAAGAAAATGGGAAATCAAAGAAAACGATATTTTAAGGGGGGTTTTCAAAATGCTTTTCCTCCTACAGCTTTTGAGCTACAGTGATTATTTTGGTATCATTGGATGTGGAAAGACAAGGGCTTTTATAGTTACTATAACACATTCCCCAAATTTCCATTTTTATATAAAAAAAAAATTTGAGAGCAATTTCTGTTTTTGAAAAAATGCAGATTCATGACATCATAACGTATGAACAAAAAGATGTTGTGAAATCATTTATAGTAACTATAAAAGCCCTTGTCGTTCCGCATCCAATGATACTAAAATCCTTACTGTAGCTCAAAAACTGTAGGAGGAGAAGCATTTTGAAACCCTACATTCCGATCCTCTAAAAAAAGGCAAAATAGGTAAACATAAACAATCTTAATTTTTTTTTGTTATTATTTGTGGGGTCAGCTAGGATCCTTGAAATCATTATACAGTAATAAATAGACATAGAAGATGACATAGCAACGTCACACCGTGAAGAAATAGCCAAGGGGGAGGTGTAACATGATAAAATACCACTTCCCCATCCCCTCCCCCCCCATTCTTCAAACCCCCGTAGCGGGCGAACGAGTAAACGTACAAGTCTCATTTTTTCACAGGATGTAGCTGACCTCTTACACTTCCTATGGCAGCAATAATCCCTATTTCTCAAATGGTTTCAAAATCCTGGACTCCTATGGGGGATGCTGTCCTTAAAATTTTCCAGATCTCCTGACTGCACAAACAGGTATACACATATGTATATGAATTTTTGTCTCAGAACAGATTAGCAGGTTTTCAGCATATTCTTATGAAAAAAACAATCTCAAATCATGAGTTACCATGTCAAAGCTTAGTCCTAGGACAAATTAAACTCATAAACTAGGATTCCTCTGTAGTTACAGTTAAGTTTCTGCACTGATTTAGATTTTGACTATATTAGGCTTATTAATGTAGCTTAGGTCAAGTTGTACTTTTTGATTGTCTGGATTAAACTAAGCTTGGCTTTGATTGAGTTAGATGAGTTGAGTTTGATCTAATTTGAGAAGCTCCATCCAACTATGAAAGTGAAGACTAAACCAGGTCTAGGTACAGTACATACATTATTTGACTACAAGCTATCATCAGAGCACAAAGCTATTGACTATCTGGTACTTAGGAAATTTTGGTAAATTTACATTAGGAGAACACTTTTGATAAGGCTACAGAAGTGAACCTTTAAATTTAAATCTGTGTATTTACACCAGTACTTCAAACGTTCAATGATGAAAATTGTTGTAAACAACTAATTTGAAGATATTGGACTCTCTGACAAGCATAATATCAACTGGTTGAGAGTATTGCATTGTTTGTTTTAATGCAGAACAGTTTTTAGATAACACAAAAGTGTTGAACAAACATACAGAACTACAAACTTGACCTTCTATAACCTATCCTGCCTAAACCCAAGGTAATTCAATTCAATGTCTCTGTCTAAATGCAGCATATAGCTTGTGCTTACCTGAATAGCTAATATCTCTTAAGGGTTTGTAGAAATTTCCATTAGGAAATATAAAATTTAAATAGATAATTCTACAATGAAAGCATTTTATAATCATTATCCTAAAGACATATACTGTGAAGCTGCATAAATATGATACATATTTAAATGATTATTTGTCCAGAAATTAATGATTAGTGGTAGTTCTTGATTATCTAATTTATAACATATGTATATCTATTCAAAAATAATTCATACATCAAAATAAAGATATATTTCTCTCTTATAAGCCCCTATTATTGTTAAAAAACATTGGTCCAACAAGCTCTTAGATTTAAAAATTATAGATTGTTAATTATCAGTGGAATAGATGTGACTTTAAAAATTATCCTTGAAAAACTACCAGGTCACACACTAAAAAAATTAAGAATTTGTTAAGGAGAGGATACTAATTGATTTTTGCATTTTTGTTATGTCTATAGTGATAATTAGCTAAAAATTAACAACTTTTCTTCTATGCATTTTTCGTTGCAAGTGTGTATTTAACAAGTTAAAATGGTTACCTTAGGTTACTTTAGATTAGATTGGATTAGGTTAGATCAGTTCAGTTACGTTATTGCTATAACTTGTTCAATACTCATTTGCAATGCAAAGTGCATAGAAGAAAACTTATTTATTTTGATCTAATTACTTCAATACAAGCAAGAAAATTTAAAGATCGATTAGGGTACTCTCCATAACATTTACCAAAAATTGGTCACTTAGATTTTCAATCATCTAACAAAGTTAAATTCCTTATTTAATGACCTTTTAATTTTTTAATAGAATTTTTGCACTATAAAAGAATTACTTCTAACTAGTAAACAATTTAATGTAAACCTAACCATTTAGTCTCCGAACATCATTTGCTTTGACGAGTATGAGATTCCACAGACTAACAAATGATAAGTGATATTTTCATGCTACAACAGCAGACAACTTTGACTGGAGGATACCTACGTTATTCACTTAAAACTTAGCATACTAAAATTTTTTATACATACAAGCATTATAATCCAAGAATAGAAATACATCACTATTCTCTATGATTTATAGTAAATGTGTTTGATATACATGTAACGCTGCTAACTTTTGTAGTGCAAATATATAACTTTCTTTCAACTGCTACTCACTCAATGTTGACGATGAAATGATTCCTCCTGCTGAAAAACTAATTAATCACGTTCTTTTCCCCAAACTAAAAATGTCTCATAAAATATTGAGGAACTAACACTATAGATTTTTCACAATTTTTGGTAAAAGGTGAACGCGCTGATATGAAAAACTTATCAAGCAGCAATTATAGTGACATCCGGACGCAAACAACGCCCTTCCTCGTACCCGGAGCTGTAGCGAGAGCAAAACAAATCTCCCGAAATTGACCCACCAAAGAAGTATTTTCACAGATGATATATCGATATCTACCAACAGAAAGTCGAAGTTTAGGAATTTATCGAGCTACATTCTTCATTTTATCTCATTGAATTAGGAGTGTAAAAAATATAAATAAGCCTTTGAAAACCAATTCTTAAACTTTTGCGCCACATACCGCTGAATATTTTGGATCTTTTCCAGATAAGCCCTGCCACTAATGTAACACATAAGTTCACCCACTTGTAACTTTCGAAATAATGTACCTGTCGACTTCAAAATGCTCTCAAACGAAAGAATGTTTAAATGTTTCGTTTGAGAGTAAATTGAAGTCAATAGGTGCTTAATTTCGAGAGTTACGATTGGATAAACTTTTGTGTTGCGTTAGTGATGGGGCTTATCTGGAAAAGATCCATTTTTTAATTGAATTTTCAGTAATAGCGCATGGTGAAATTCTGCTCTGATTATCCCCCCGTGACCATTTACATTTTTTTCAAAATTACCATCCAATACCCTGCTCTTAGAAACCAAACCAAAACCGAACATATCTTAGCCCGTAACTTCTCAATAAGCGGTTTCTCAGATGATTTCAAAATTATTTTAATTAAAGAAGGTAGAGAAAACTCCTTCTCAGTAGCGAGCCTGCCTTTCACTCGTTTCTACTGAATGAAAAGTTTGTCATTACAGCCGTAAAACATGTCATACTTTAGAAAAGAGTTATCGATAACATTTGTTTGTTAATATGACGTTTGAATGAAAAGCAATAACAAAAATCGCATTCGTGGAATAAATCCTGCTTTCTAAGTAATGGATCAGTCAAGTCTTCTCACGAACTAAGAAATTTTCAGTTACAGTTAGAGTATTTGTGAAACAGTGCTCGCTGTGGCACAGTGGTTAAGGGATCGGCCTTGTATGTTGGAGGCCCGGGTTCGTATTCCGGCACTGGCGCGGCAATTTTCCCCGTTGGGTATAAGGGAAAGCTCAAACACAATACCCCACTCAACCCAGGTGTCGGAAATGGGTTTCGGCTTTACGGGGGAACCGTCATGGTGTCCTATATATGGTGTTAGTTAGGCTTGATTGGAAATAAAGCATCCTAAAATGCCGATGTTTGTTTAAACAGAATTTAAAAGTCGTTTATCTAGGTATATATTTGTTTCAGTGTTCTGGAGAAATGGGGAAACCCACACAACGTACATGAAGAAAACCTCATCGTCACACATATATATATAGTGTGAAATCCTTGACCGTGCAATCACTCATACCGAATAAAATTTACAAGGAATTTTTTGTTTGAAAATGCTTCAAAAAATCAGAATGAAGATGAGATTCATCAATGTCTGAGATTTTAGTTGTTATTAGGTCGACCAAACAAACAGTTGAGATACAAGGGAACTTAGCCCACCTAACCTTTCCATAATGATTTAACACGGTAAGTTGTCAGTCTCAATTAATCGCTCATTACAGAGTTTAAGTATTTGATAATATTATCCTTACCTAAAACCGGACGGATCCCCGCTTTCTACCATTCTCACTTCCCGAACTTTTTCCCGACAGTTGAGGTGAAGGAGTTCAGAGGTAGTCCGAACTGGTGGGCTTCTGTGTAAAAAACCAGACTTGGTTATTGTCAGATGGATAAAACATTTTATTATTACACTACGATCTAAAAAGCCCATGTTCTACTGAAAATATTGTGTCATTGTGAATTAACCTACGCTGAGTTTAATCAGAAGAATGAATTTTGAATAACGTGACACCAAACGGATGAAACTATTTCAGCTAGACTTTAAAATAACTCCTTGCACTACAGAGTGACCCTCTTGAGAAAAAATCTTGTTTTCTCTCCTTAGAGAAGAGGGTGTTCTACTTTTAGGAGAAAGTTATACTCTTCTCCCTCTAAAAATTTTTAGTAAGAGTATAAGATCAAACAGTTAATATTACACACCTTATGAGTACATAACACAAGTGGAGCGACTAATTAAGCTTTACGCTACTCAAGCTGGTTGATTCGCCTGCGTTTTATTCCGCTTCACCCATTAGACCATTTTGTCTTGTGCTATAAGAAAATTTACTATATGTACAAGTTTAGACTAATCAGTGTGATTTTAATATTTCTTATGCCAAAAGCATTCTAGTCTGCATGAGACATTTTAATAAATCTATTTAGTAAGTTTTAAGTGGTTCACACATTAACTTGGCAAGACAGAAGCTGGTTACTACTCTCCCATGCTTATTGTTTATTCGTTTTTAACCGTACTCTTGGATTTACCAGTAGAGGCACCGTTTTAACATAATGTACTGATGTGTTTCAACCTATCTTTTGGGGACTTTAATTGTGCGGCATTTGAAGAACATGTGTTGGTAGTATATGTATAGCCTGAATTGGAAATACGCAACCTTTTTCTTTTCATTCTCTCGCACTTTTCCTGCGATGCGAAAACATAGCATCCCTCCCAGAACATAAATTAAACTGAAACTCATGTTTAGCAGAAACAAATACTTAATGTTTACGAACATGCTTTACTGCATTCATTTGAGAACTAGTCAAAAATAATTACTCACAAAATTTCAAGGTGAGAGAGTTCTTCTTCAGGCACTAGCATCTCTTGAAGCTTTGGTCGATAGCGATTGGTTGATTTAGTGATGGTTCCGTACTGTGCGACCGTTCGCATGTCCCTCAGAGCAGCATCCTGGGCAGAAGGCCGCCTGGCACTCCGGGAAATTGTGCCGTAATGGCTGGTGTCGCTGTATGGTGCCCTGAGGCTTTTGGAATGTTGCTGCGGTGCCTCCTTGCTGCTTCTTCTTACCGTCGTGCTGACTGGGGAGCTGTCGCTGCTCACAGCTACCTGCGATTGTGGAGCTGGCTCGGATTCTCTGCACAGATGAGCATAAAATTCAGACACTCTTCGTCAGTGTGTTGCGCCTAAAAACAGTTAACTCGTTCATTCTAAGACGAGTAAAATTAGGAGTAACCATAAAAACAGTTCACACTCATGAGAAAAGATCTTACAAATTGTATTACGGTGTCAATTAGTAATTTGCAACAAAGTGGAGTCCTTTGTTCCTGCACAGCATCTGTTTCTACGCTCGTTAAAAGCCTCTTAATCAATGTAAACCCAGATGCATCGTTTCCCTGTTTCATTTCAAAAACTTTGTGTTTTCGTAACCGCATCCGAAAATTTATTCAAACTCTAACCGCAACATAAATAATGCTACGAACAATGCGCTTGTATCGTTATAGCGAAATGCTTTGTTTCATAAATATTGATAGAATTCATTGTGCTGAATAAACTCCAGCCTCTAAAATCGCAAAATATTAGGCTTGGTATTACGCAGGCCATACTCGTATTGACAATGAGAGGAATGGATGTGAAGGTTTCACTGTAAAAATTTCGAACGTTCTCTACTCTTCAGATTTTCAATTTGAAATAGAAGTGATAAGGAGGACAGCCTCCACGTAATTTTGTGTTATCCACTTTGATTATGAATCTCATATGAACCGATTCTTTAAAATTGTACGCGTAATTTTCTCACACCTGGAGGATTGTAAAACTGAAATATGAGAATAAATTGTAGTATTCTGTTTGCTATGTTGGCTCCATTGCATTAGCAGTGCATGATTCATTTGTTGGTAATCTGTTCCATTGAAAGGGTGATCATTTTCCCAGCAATAGCATTGTTTTAAGAAACTAGAATTTGATCTTATTCTTGAACTGGCAAATAATTTATAAAATAGGTAGTTAAAATAGAGTTCTCAAAATATATTGAAGCTCGATCTGGTTTCTAGAAGGCCACTTGGCACATGACTCGCAACGCTCAAATTCATGACATTTCATAAGTGTTCACTTTGCCAGTGCGAGGTACCGACATGTCAAAATGATCCGGCCTGGAAAGTCACGTAATAATAAGGGAATTCAAATATTTTACACATTTTGTAAATTTTTAGGTCCGAGTAAAATTGACTTTGATTACTGATTGCTGCATTTTTTCAAACCTACAATAAAATCGTGAGTAATCATAATATCTAAATTAAAACGACAATCAACTGCGTCGCCTCACAGGTAGTCTCAAGAACCTCAACTTATAACCACACAACTATTATGGTAATAGCGATACAGAGTAAATGACACAGTTAGACGTTGAACGTGCTGTTAACAAGAAACCAGCGAAGATTTTGATGCTCTTGCGGCGTTATTGAAAGTCACTCTGTAAAAGGATGTTCTCATGTAGGACCGGATTTGTTGTTGCTCATTAAAACGCACCGGCTACTCAAGGCTGAGACCCGCAACTGAATTACAATATATGTTATAAATTCCATGACTGCTAATCGTATCAGAAACATTTACTCTACATTGTAAATTTTTTTTTAAATGACTAGATTGTCAAAACAGTAAAATGTCTAATTTCTAATATAAGTATGCAAATTAACAAATTTCTATTAAAGAAATAATGAACTATACAACCGCACGCACTAGGCTAACGATAATATTTAATTTTATTCCGTAGATGAATATCTTGTTCAGATGACGATAATTTGAATTGAGGCACCGAAACACATACTGCAGAGTTCACTCAATCGAACAGAACACGGCCAGTTCAAATGTGTCGCTGTTGTGGTTGAAGGCTTCGATTTCTGAGACGCTCTTACATAAATTGAATGCAAAGTTCAGCTATTTATAGTGTACTGCAACAGAGGTGTAAACTACAACCATTTAGCAGGAGTACTTGTGAGAAAATTGCAACAAAAAAAACTTTAATTTTGAAAGCACGTATTTCGCAGGTTGATTCCTGCTGATTGTCGGCGTGCAGTGCACCGCAAGATGATGTCACTGAATCGGAAATCATTTAAATTGTGCAATGCTTATGTTACTACACTTGGAGCATAGTCTGTCAATTTACCTTCATTTCAATGACTTGATGTGCTTGCTCGCATTTTGTACAATTCATCGAAAAATGCATCCCCTCATCGAAGGCCAAACATCATTTCTCCAATCCCTCCGTTTATCAAGTATGACATTGAAATCTGGCATGGCTCGGACAAAAATAAACTTGGCCAAGTACCCACGTTATACAAAACAAAAGGCTACGGAGTTATTTCCAACATTGTAGAATACAACGTCCACACTTACAATTCCTTTAGGAATCAAAAAATTTCATTACTACTCCGTTTACTACCAATTTATCCTCGAGAGTTTTACTAACAAAATACTAAACAAAACAAGATTCTGAGCTCCAACAGCAAATTAACAGTCAAACTGGTGGCCAAAATTACTTGATAAGCAGTAGTCCCGTTTCAAAAGTCAAATCTCAAAAGCTTTTTTTTTTCTGCTGGAATCAAAATTCAAAATTCTATCCCTAACGATGTTTGCGGTGCTCCCTCCTATTAAGCATTCAAAAGTAAGTTTGAAGTTATTGATTGTCAAATGTATATTAAATAAAGATTGAAGGAAAGACGAAGCGATTTAATGAAAATGAATAAAATTTTGATCCCAAACCACAAAACTCATCATGAATAGTGTAGAGGATCCACCACCAGTGAGCGTAAATGTAAGTGTACGTGTGTGTGTCGATGCATATGTAGACTTCCGAAAGGAAACATTAACTAGACTGACGAACTGTTTTTTTTTCTCAGTTTTACATTAACACACTCGGTCTCATTTGCTTTGCTACTTCTAAGTTGAACTCATAAGTTTACTAAGTTGTCATTCATGGCACTTCAAAATTTGTTGATCTCCTAACAGGTTGCCATAGACACCTCATTACTTTTTAGGCCCACCATGATAGTATTGTTGAATGTTAGATATTGAGTATGTTCTTGAGTCTTTTTTGAAACATTGGCAATGCACGTGGGAGATAAATCTTACAAATCTTTCAAATGTACTAGAAAATACGTGTCAGGCTTGATTGGGGAGAACATCCTTTTTTTCACTTCACTCCGAAATGTTTCAAATTTGTGTCTGTTGCTCTGCTAACTTCAACTCTACGTAGTTGTGATAGCCCCAATCTCACCTTCTGGACAACCTTGGCTCTGAATACGACGTGAGTGGCAACGCCCCATAAACTTCTTGGTAGATCTCCGACTGTGACGACATCCGCCTCTCTGAACGCTCGTGACTCTGCCGCCGTCTGAACGACGAGGGCGGTTGGTGGTGTGTCATGGCCGAGCCCGAAGGACGTCGCGGGTGCCCGCTGTCTGTCGATCAAACGATGGTTCAGTCGATCCTCGAGGCATATGACGTCATCTTGCGTGAATCTCAATTTATGAGCACAAAAATTAGTCTCAGTTGTTTAAAACATGAATCAACTCTCGTATTAGTTGAGTAACTGAGATAAATTTTTAGCCGTTTAAGTAAAGGATTGCGTGACATGATGTGCATAACTCGACGATTGATAGTATTGCTTGAGTTACTAAGGATAGGTGCAATAGCACGTATTTTATTCATTCTTACTGTGCGTCAACTCATAAACAAAAATGATAAATTTCTTATAATTCTTTTTCATAGCAAGGTATAGTGTCCCTTTGCAACCTCTGAAATTTTATTTTCTCGCATGAATTTCTAGTCAATCGTGCACAACGTTGTACTTCGTATTACGTTATTTTTCAGGAGATGCAAAATGTAGTCATTACGATGGAACCAAGAAGAATGGTGGTCTTTCACAGAATTGAAGAAAATATGCGGTAAAATTTAATGATATACGGTTGACTACTTTTTGAAAACGTTTCGGAAGTAAAAAAAGCCCTAAACATATTATCTAGATCATTTACTCAACACCAGAATTTTCATGCTTATTCAAATTGCCCGTTAAATTTATGGCGGCACTAAAATTTAGTAAAGCCCATCATCTACCTCGACTAGCTATTGATCCATTGCTAAGAGACGAACCTCTGATATATTTGTCGGAGCTGTGATGAAAATCGTGGCTCCTTCGGTTCCCTGAAGAAATAGACGAAACTTCAAGGTAAGGCTCTTGGCTATCCGGTGGAGGTGGTGGGAAGTCGGAATCGTACATGGATGAATTTTTACTGCTTACGCCTGGCATCGTAAAATAATAATTTTCGGTGATTGAAGTCTTCCTCCTTTCCTGGAAATGATCTAATCGAGCGTACTCGTAATCGCGCGAGTCTCTATTGCTGGAAGGGGGTTCCTCCTGAGGAGGTGGAGGAAAGACCGAAGAGCCCCTGGGGTCAATATAGTCTTCCTGTTGGAAAAAATGCTGTGGAGGAGGTGGCAGCAGCGAAAACCTGTCTTCTAATTGGTCGTCGAACGCAGGTGGAGGGAAAAACTCAGCTTCTGCATGTAGAGGTGGGGGTGGAGGCGGAGGTAGTGTCCCTCCCTGCTGGGGCATATTTGCTGGAGGACCTCGCCCACTCATCTGTGATCCAGGTGCAGGTGGAGGAGGTGGTGGTGGTGGTGGAGGTGGTCCGCCAAACCGAGACATAATTTAGATACCGCGTTTTTCTTCGTCTTTAAAAAGTCCTTATCAACACGTGATTAACAACGATACCCTGAAAAAATAGTTCTCAAGAATTATGGCATCTAATGAAAAGAAACAACTCTCAACTGAGTTTTTATATCATTAGCTCTTCCATAACTTTCGCGAGTTGAAGTTGATGAATAGTTATCCACTCATGGGTGTTAAACTTTTATCAGGCTTTACACTTTTCTAAGGCATCACATTTGGTTTGTGAACATGAACTGCATGCACTGTGCAAACACCTCCACCATTGAATACACACTGATGGCGTTCTGAGCGTGTGCTTATCTTATCATGGTGCACAGGATGTAATATCTCCACACAGCTCACCTCGCGGCCGCCACCATCATTGGTATTTCTTGAAAAGCCATTGGCATTTTGCAATGGTGAATGAAAATAGTGATTTATTTACTGTTAATACAGTACGTCAGTATGTTATAATCTTGCAAATTTAAGGTATTCATTTAGTGTAAGTATACCCTGCATTTAGGAATAGAAAAACAGTTATCTTCTCACAGATTAGAGCTACAAATTCGGTAAAGATTATTACTTTGCGTTATAAATTTTTCGAGATGGTTCTGGTATTTCCTAGGCTGAAAATTATACTTAAATCAATCGAGCTTTTTTAATTGTCTACATGCACCATCATCAACTAAAAAATTTAATTTGAATAAACGCAGAGTACTTCATGATATGTTTAAGAATTCAAAGACTGTGTGTCCGAGATTTTTAACTGTAGGTACAAAAGTGTGCAATTATGTGATTCATCTGCAGTATTGAGTGCATCGAAAGTTACATGCCTAAATTTATCCAACTGAATATTAAAGTAATCTGCACAGCGGAATGAATTTTGTCTGGATTGTAATACGGTTAGTTTGAAAAAAATTTGAACTTACAGCATTCAAACGTGAGTATAAATGTTTTCGGAAGGAGTTGGAAGGAACTGCAAAAATCAAAGACGTTTCACGATTGGAAAGGAATTAAAACACAATTTTTAAAATGTAGTTCGTACTTTCTGAATTGGTCAAAGCTAGTAGAGTGTGTGGCCTTAAAAGAAAACCAGTCTTTATAAGATCACCGAGGGTGAGTCTCACAAAATAGTTAACGAAGCATCGATTTGAAAGCAGGAATATTAATTTCATGAATTTCCTGAAATGTAATATTTTGGGAGAAAAGTGTTATCTTTCAATAGTAACATGAGGTGCCTAAAGGTGTCATACATTCCCCACGAGGTAACAAGAGCCATGAACCACTAGATTTGTCAGCTTTGTGCGATGGTAGAAGAATGAACAATGTGGCTTATCAAAAAGACAGTAAGGGGGCTGACACGGATCAATGTTTCTCGCTGAAAAAAATGCATTCTATCTAAGTCAAATTCGAACAAAATATACTAAATGGCTTGGTGCATACGTCACCGACCTTTCAAATGTAATCTCAGGGCAGGCACTCTAACACAGAACACACTTGAGCTTAGACAAACTCTGGTTATCGTTTCACCAGCTTAAAACTGTCAAATAACTCCCTCTTCTTAACCTTTTGTAAGGCGATTGAATCTGCGTGAAAGCTTTATCATCTGAAAGAAACGTTTACCTTTCAACTGAATATAAGCATCTCAATTACAGGCACTTTCGAGGTTGTTTATAGAACTTGTTATTCACGCGGAAATTAACTCGTAACCATGCGTTTCCCATTAGTGAAAACGAAAAGTAATTGGGGTTCTCGATGGAAACTATGATATTTGACCACCCCTGCAATGTTAACTAGTAATGCTCGCTTTCCACAGAGAAACTTATGAGTTCGAACGGCATTACAGTGTTCATTCCTCTGGAAATGAAATTAACCAACAAGTCTCCACTCAACCCAACCGTTATATGGTCCCAGTTTCATTAAAATGAACTATTTGAATGCATATCCTTTTTTCGGTCGATTTCTTCATAAAGGATTGACTGAGGGCATTCCTCATTATACTATAGCATCAATTATAAAGCATCGGAAAATTCTTTTAATATTAGTATGTAAGACAACGGTCTCACAACCCAGGTAGCAAGAAATTATTAGGCCAATATTGGGTTGATAATTATTTATTGACCTGATATTGGAATCTTGGAGAACAATAATAGGCTAATAACAA
>JACJUY010004381.1:0-32190 GCA_014220935.1 Platorchestia sp. MABIK
GAAAGAGAAGCCGCTTTTAAATAATGCCAATAGTTCATATCCTTTAGAAATTTTTGTATAGATTTTTTGTCTCCCCCTACTTTTGTCATGAACTAACCACTTATGGTTTTTATTTTTTCAGACTTACTGAAGATGGAACTGGTCTCCGAAACGTTTAAAATTGACTAATTCAGATATTTTATATTTAGCTTCGTAGTTTCATATTAAATATGATACCTATCCGTGCTGTGTTCTTCGTCTTTAAATTCTTAATGATAGTCCGACTAAGGAGTGTAAATTTTACGGTATTTTTCTTACCTTTTATTTTCTTTCAGTTTCGGCATCGCACGTTTCATTTAAACTACTTCGATTTCATACATTTTCGCAGTTTTGTCTTTCGTTTATTTGGTGTTTCACTCGCACTGCATGCAGACTACAAACCTCGGTCCTGACCGGCACCCGAGCCCTGGAGGCGCTCCACTTGAGGTGCCTCAGAACGCCCCCCACTCTGCCGGCCATGTCGAGTGTGTAGTGTAACTGCGACGTCTCTCCTGTGAGTGCGTGCAACTGAAACTTTTTGTCGCTGTCGCTTCAGAGGACGGTAGACAACACGTGTTTTGAAAACGTTGTTTACCGTCCTCTTTATCGCTGTCGCTTCAGAGGACGGTAAACGATTCGTGTTTGCTCCGCAATATTTAAATTCGTGCGCTTTAAGGTATTCCTACGAGTGAGATCGTGAAAACGTTCATCCAGTATATACTGCATGAACTGGAGCATTTAGACCTGAAGAAATCAATTTCACGAACGAATAGCACGATTATTTACAAAATTACTTTGAAGAGAAATTGTATCTTCTTATCGCTTTATACAAACAAATTAGTATAACTCGATTCGCCGAAAAATATTTGATAAGTATATTGTTGGGAGAAAGTAATACATGGTAGAAAGTGATTCAAAAACAAAGCACTTCAGAAACTTTCGACTACTGGAAAAGCGTCAGTTTTTTTTTCAGGAATGTTGTATTGAATCTCGCTAAAATGCACATAGTCAAGGGAAATATTGTTGGTTGCATTTGCGTTGCCTCTGCTCTTCTTTTACTCGATTATTAATTGTTTTAATTTTCGTGATTATCAAGATTATTTCTTTTTCGTGATCATCGAGATGATTTTTCACACAATTGAGCAATAGTGTGGTAGTGAGCAAATTGACCAAAATGAAACATAGAAAATGGTAAAATCTAACAACCATCCATGAAGAATTTTTAAAGACGCTCTAACTCATGCATATTGAAATTACAGCTTGTACACATATGTTGACTAAGACAATAACTTTTTTAAATAGTACCAGGTATACGCATGTACTCAATGCTTTTTCACCATTTCAAAACTTCATGTCTCGTCTCTTGCTGGCAATAATATTGCCCGCATTTCCTACATTACAGAATAAAAGTTTTGCACTCGTCGACGGATTTTTCATTCTTTCATTGACGAATAATTAATCTGTGAAGGACAAAAAAATTTATCATTTTTTTAAAATTGATTTTATTTCGATTCATGATTAAAGTGGACGCATATCCAACGATCATTAGTCCATGCTTCATATACTTTTCCCATTTTATACAATCCTGTCTGTCTTTTAAGCCGGGAAGATCTCACAGGTTGTACCTGGCAGATTAATTTTGTTTCATTTAGCTCGCGTGGCTCTTTATGCCTTGAAATATTAGCACATAACTGTAAAGTAGATTTTTGCTGAAAAGCTGTTGCACGTTAGAAAATAATTCTTTTCGACTTTTTTGCCAAGGCTGCGATTTTGTTATTTTTAATTTTTTGGCTTGCCGGTGGACTTTGGTGCGTCTCATATTCTAAATGTTTGATATTAGGTTTCATCATAAACAATGTGAACCAGCCTTTTTTATGGAACGCAGGTAAAAATAAAACTTTTGTAAGAGACAGTTTCACGTCAAAAGCTTAGAAAAAAATAGCATTCGAGGAATCCAATACATCAATTTTGTCGTACAGTTAATTATTAGTGTTCCACCTAGTATGGTACAACAAACTGAACATCAAAACGTTGTTGAAATCTGTAGGCTTATTTATTTGAACATTTGAAAATATTTTTATTGTACTGAAAGTTTCATGTCCCCTAATTAATTTTTTACCAACAAAACTGCGCGTGTGTCTCATAACCTATCTCAAATTCAGAGCATTGGTTCGTTAATTCAGAATTACTTAGAACAGCCGAGCTTGTGTTCAAAAATATAGCTTAAGTTAGTCATTCGCTAGATAAAAAGAGGTATTTGAGTCGGCCTATTTCTCGATATTGAACTGATGCTTTGCTTGCTGCTGCATTGCTTCCATCAACTCCTTCAAGCTTTTTCTGGCGCACTGAATGAAATGGTCTGTTAGCGGCTTAGGTTCTAGAAATGTGTTCCGTAATGCAGTTGTATGATGCGTAGTGATTACGTGCTCTAAACTCAAAAAGTCTTAGTTGCAAACCGCAGTAATTGGAATTTGTAAAAATAAACAAATCCAGTAGTGATCTTGACTTTCTCGAACATTTAACGACTCCAAGTTGGCATAAGTTCAGCCTTCAACTTTTTGTAAGCCAACCTTTAAAGGCCTAAAGACATAGGAGCAAGTTTTTCAGGTTGACCAATCTAAGGGACGTGAGAACTTTAATTATCAGAGGCTGCAAGGTGTTCTGAACTTAACCAAACTTGTATCGTGAACACAAATCACTCAACATTTATGGGAGGATTGATTTCCACCGATTTTCGTCCGTTCAAAAACTGAAAACGTCTTTTTGAACAATGTGATTTCAAAATAACCGGAGCTGTAATCAATAAGCAATAGAATTGCATGATGCCCTGTCCTGATTTTTCCGTCATGCAGAAGTGCTCAAAATGAATTGTAACTAAAAATGTTTTACTCGCTGAAGGTCACTCAAGACTTCTCAAATTTGTTATGATTACTGAAATTACTTTCACGATCTGAAGAAAGCTGGGTAACTCGCCACTTGATGATGATTGAAGTTGTGTATATTTTGTACTTCATATTGCTCAATTTGTTGCAATGAAGCTTTCAAACCAGAATAAATAGAGGAATAATTTCGTACGAGGTCGTCCAGGTGATAGATCCTTCGTCGCCAACAATCCTACTTTGTTTCCATGTTTAGTAGCGAGTCTAAAATTATGCAGGTATTTGACCTTCAGTGCACTTTTAAGCTATCAACTTGCACTTATTACAAAATTATTTGCATAATGCAATTACCAAAATAATGCAGCAAATTATTTAGACCTCACGCAAAAACTAACTTCAATTTTTTTTTGTAAAATGTCATACTTGCTGTGTGGTTAATTTCTCCAACTTGTATCACAGGTGCTGGAAAATCCTGGTCCTGCAAAACCACAGCGGAAGCAGTCTACAACTGCTGGGGCCGACACTGATGATGGCCTTAGGCCTCAGCGGGACTTGGGTTCTTGCTCTTCGACCAAAACAAGCCCGCAGAGTCCTTTGTCTCAAGACCAACCGCTGCTGAGCCACTCGGCTAGTCAGCCCCTCAGCCACTCCAGTGGGCAAGTCCAGAATGGAGTAAAACTGAGCAATACTCCTCCTCACAAGCTGCTGCTGGAGACGTCCTTTACTTGCTCCCCCGTCACGTCTCCCAACCCGAGACCTGACTTGAGAGTGCACGCGCTGGCGCACGCCCTATCGTGGGAGCTCGTGTCAGCCTTAGAAGAGCAGCTTTTGTCTTCAGGTTTTCCGGTGGGATACCAAATAGGCTGCCCTGAACTGCCTTCTGGGCCCTGGACAGGTCACGCACCTCTAGCTTCTCCAGAAACCCTCAGCGATGCCTCTAGTATATCGTCCAGGTTATCGGTAGCGCTAAAAGAAATATGGAATAATAATAACAAAACTCCTTCTCCTCCTAATTCTCTAATGGGATCTAAGCCAAAGAAGAATGATGGAGGAAAATCGTCTGCTATCAATGGCGAAAATTCCTTGCCCTTGGTGAATAGTAGTCCCAAAATAGCTCCAAAGAGTAAATCAGTTCATTTAGGGCAAGGCTATTGTTTTTACATTGATACTCCTCCTAGCCAAGAGGTAAACTTAAGTACAGCGCCCCCACCTCTTTCCACACCTGCTCCTGATCAAATAAGTAGGTTTTCGCCTTCCCCACCGCCTCAGTACATATCCATTAGTCCAATTGTGCCGAATCATACCGACAAGAGCGGAAGCAGAGATAAGGACAAAATAACCCAAACTTTAGACGAGCTTTTTAAGAACATTGATAAACCTCCATTTGTAATTGATTTAGGAGACGAAAGTAACCAACAAGAGATGATTACTCCTACAAGTATGACGCAAAGTAAAGAAATTACCAGTGACCAATTTGAGTGCAGCTCTGTTGAAGGTTTCCTGGACGACGAAGCGAAAATGCCTGGCAGCAGAGGATCATCCCTGAGTCTCAATAGAGGAAAGACAGAATCGCAGGACTTGACCACCTCAGTGATGTCGAGAGACTCGGGTTACGCTGAGAGAGGAACAAGTGGCCGTCAGAGTAACGGGACGCTGGCTGATGGCACGGAGGATGGAAAAGAGAGCGTCAGCGAACTGGACGTGGGTGAGGTGCTCCTGGAGTGCAAAACTTGGGGCGACGCCCAGCAGGAGTACGGCCGGGGAAGTGGGCCGCCTAACTTGCCACATTACGCTTATAGTGGGTCATCCTTAGAGCAACTCACTGGCAATGACCGCAATGTCACAGTGACTTACTACGAAAATGAAATAGCAATAAATCAAAAGCATGAAACACTGAATCACCCACTCCATGTTGCCACGCCGCTGCTGCACGGTTTTAAGCAGCCAAAAAAGGCGGCTGAAACAAGTCTTTGAGTGGCAGCGAGTATAATTCATTATTTTGTCTCCATGATGCTAGAATAGAACGTAGCCAAAGAAATGCCAAATTTTTTGTACCTCGTGTTAAATGCTCAAGTGTGCTGCTAAAGTGTTCCCGAAATACCTTTTTACGAGTATCTACAGCTGACCTGACAAAGTCGCGCATCTCAACTTCTCCTGAGAATTTCGACTTTCACTTCTCTGTACGTGGTGTCCGAAGATGTTTTCTATGAATGTATCAGTCATGACACAAACATAAGGTTGCTGAACGGAGTGCAACTCCCAGCTGTGGTGGAAGAGGAGGGAAAGTTAACCTTTGGAAAACTCATAGAACAGGGTATTTTGTTGTTTTCTGAATTCAACTTTTGCATGAAATACTGAAATGAAAACCCAAAGCGCCTTCAATGTTTAGAAGCGTGAAAATTGCTCCATCTTCACTCAACGTCTTAGCCTTACAGCGATGTTGAAAAACAGAATCAAACCTGATTTCAGGCTTTACAATTCAACGCGTGAAGTGTAGATAAGGAGAGCCTACTTAGCCTTAACACTATTTTGAGTTGCTTGTGTCAGAAATATACTTCTAATACTCAGATGCTGTTGCCGTATCCTGTTGCTCTATACTGCCATTTATTCAGTTTGAAACAGAGACCTATTGTTTTGTGTGCTGTTGTGCGGATCTTCGCTGTGTACTTCGTCAGGATATAGGTATTATTATTAATGATATGATTAAAATTAATATACAAGTAATTCTCACTCAACTTCGAAAGAAGCAATTATTCTATATAAGATATTTCATCAGCCAGAACTCATTCTGGTGAAATTGTGTTTCAATTTAAAAAGATGAATTTTTTTCGGTGATTCAAGCACCCTGAAGAGTTTTAGATTATACAAGATTTTACATTGCTGTGAGACGGAAATTTCGATTATCAACGCGAGAAAATGTAAAAGTTTAAAATATTTGGAGCCTCAATATAAAAATCCTCCACAAGGTCAATAGATGAGATGGGCTGATTCGTGAATACCGACCGACTCTGCTGTGTGTTATTGTTATGTTGCGAGTTATGCCGGTATTTTTTTTCTCGTGAGCTTGAACATGTTCGCCCACCGTTGGTTTTTCACATCTTATACAATGTGACATCTAAAGGGGAGGAGATAAAGTGAAAGTTTGCATCCATTCCGTCTTTTTCCCGCTAAATTCTATGAACACGGAAACAAAATTCCAAATTCAGTTTTTATTCGATTTATACAAGTATGCTACACACGCAATCATCATCGGAGTCCAATTTACTTTTAGATAAGATAAGTATTGTTTCGGCTTTAATATTCCTTTTGGCTTAGTTTCTTTAGGTTCCTGGGGTCAGATTTTCAAATCGTCTGCTTAGATAATGAGGAACTGCTGGCGGTGTAAGTCTCCTGAGTCTCACCTCCGCTACCCTACGAGATGTAGCATATAGCGTAGCCAAGTCGACTCAGGAGAGTTTACGCTACCATCTGTATCGCTACGATGATGCGAATTGTTTGAAAATCTGGCCTCTGATCCCTGTTCTCACAATAAGAACGAATAAATAGCACCACATTCAACACCCTTGCCCCAAGTCAACGTCGTTACTAATTGTATTCCATTTTGCGATTTTAAAGTAATTCAAACTATTATTCAACCTGTGAGCTTTCATCTGATTTATGCTAGTGCCAAAGAAAGGTTTGAACATGTATTTGTATTCAACATATTAAATATGGCATGAATTACAGCAATAAAGAATTTGTACGTACCTCTGTTTCTTGCGGTCGATTTAGCTCTGACGTTTTTATATGTTCACACCGTTATCGACTGGAGAAAAATCATGTGCCTTGTTTGAGATTATATGAATTCATGTTCTAACATTTCACTCCATTTCTTAATTTGTGTTTTGGCATGATACCAAATATAGAAAATGTTGTGTTGTAGTCATTAAGTTTGAAGATGTTAAATCTTATCAATCATGCCATGGCAGGATGCAGTAAAACTTTTTGAAATTTCCTCTTTGTTCGCCAATATTGTTGTGAATTATTTATTGAATATTATATTTTAAATGATAGTTCCTTTCACGTTGAAAGCTTTCTTTGATTTTGTGAAAGACAGATGTAGAGATTTTTCTCGGTAGGGATGAATATTCGGCAGCAAAGGCCACTTTGAAATCGGTTAAAACGCAAGAACGAAATTAGGAAATGAAAATTTGAATCAGTGATTTACGAATGCTATGAACAAAATCAAAATGCGAGTAGTGTTTGTACAGGTTTCCTAGTGCTTGTAAAGGTTACTCAGCTTGAGTTTGGGCTTCGATACATGTCGAAAAGCTAATATGATCGGAATGATAGTTTTTTTAATCTTGCCTGTGTTTTCATTTGTATAATAACTCCATTTGATTTATATGACAATGATTTTTGATCCTTGTTTATTTGCATTTAAGATTTACAACAATTAAAACTGTTGCATTTTACATCAACCGTGTGGTTGATTTACCTTAACGATTTACCTTAACGATTTACCTTACCAGCACAACTACATCAACGTCAATTAAAGTTTCGTTCTCTGGCTAAACGCTAACTTTCTCATCACAACTACATTAACAGACATTTCTCACTTATAAATCAATTAAATTTACGTTGTCTAGCTAATCTATGTGCGTCTGGTGCTGATCATCGTTTGTAGTCACGTTGTCTAGTCTCGTTACCTTCTGGGGCCAGATTTTCAAATAATTTAGATCGTCGCAGTGACAGCTCGCGGCGTAAATTCTCTAGTTCGACCTGGCCACGCTGCGTACAGTAATGCGGACGTAGCGTAACCAAGTCTTCCTATTTGAAATTTTCTCTACCAGCTATACCGCTGCTACGACGTAAGTTGTTTGGAATCTACGCTCCTGATATTAAGTTGGTTTGTACTGTTCACCCTTCCCTCGTCGCGCAGCTGTGTTACGGTACGTTCAGTTTTCAGCTTCGACTACGAGTTTCTTGGAAGGGTTGGAAGCTCGTTTGTGACCTGCGCTATAATGTAACTCCCAGGGACGTTGTGTTCATAATAAAACTAATTTTAAAACATGCCTGATGTTTTGTTACCTCTCTACGTCCATGTGTTACAGTCCCAAATGTTCAACGTTGCGCTCGAAATGCTCAGAAGTGTAAATCGGCAAATAACGTTCGTCTCAATGTCACATAAACTATTAACATTTCAAAAGAATTCAACTCCAAAAACATTATTTTTGAAGTAGGGACATTGAGCTGGCCATGTGAGCTGTAAATAAATGAATTAACGGATAGAAAAGAATCTCATCCACGGCATATGTGTATTTTATTCGAATAAAAAGTTTGTTTTGAGTCCAATTCTGAATGATCAATATAGGGAAAATATGATAGGCGGTACAGCTCGCCTCTCAGAATCGCTCATCACACTTTCAGGTCTTCCATTCATCAGACTGTAACTCTAATATTTATCTACTGTATGAACTTGAGTTTTTTTCGTCTTGTATAATTTTAATTGTACATATATTCGTTATTCTTGATTTTGAATGTATCTGGACGCGACTACTCTCGGTCACCATTTGTTTCAGGCAACTTTAAAAAGCCTTCGAAGATTACCAGCACCAAAATTGTTAAAAACTATGTAAATGTGCTATGTTTAAATTGCGGACAAAACAGCGAATTTAAATTATATCGTGGCTAAAATGCAAGAAGAGCATTAAACGAACAAGTGAATTTTTCCTTACATGTTTGCAGTGTGAAAAGATAGAAACTACGTTCAAATGCTCGCACAGAACTTTTTCACGCAATCGGTTTGAGAAGTGAAAAATATGAGCTCGCAATTATAAAGTAGCATGGGTTCTAAACAATAATTTGTGTACCTATCTAAATACTCTTTGGCCATCATAAACTTTTATACTCACGTTTCTTCACCGCTTTCCGTTAAAGCGATGATAAACGAGCACGCACCCACATTGAGGCCATATTCGCTTCACCAATTATTCTTTATCCACCAGAAAAGATATATTTCAGCAGCAACTAAAGACTGGCAAGTGTTTCTACTTTAAAAAATTCACGGTGGTGTCTTAATGGTAAGAACAAATTTCCTCTGATGTTTCAATGGTGAACTCCAATAATCAGTTTTGCTAGCTTAGTATAATGTTAACCAAGTATAATCCTAACTTGACTCCGAAATGCATTAATAAAAATTCATAATACGATAATACTAGCTACAAATGTTGTTGCTTCTTTGCATGCTTGCTTGGTATCTCCGACCACCTGTCACAATAACTGCGAAATTTTATTCCAGAGTTGTGATTTAAACATGTCAAAATTTTTTCGAAAATTATCTTAGTCTGGACACGGTAGAATCGAAGGACAAGCGCAGAACTGTATGCGAGAAGAGGGTGCAAATACCACTCTAAAAGTATGAGGGATGCTACCAATAATTAATTAATCGTACCAAAAGTTAAGTAATATTCGTACAATAAGTGTACATTAAGCGCTTTTGCAGTTTTTACTCGCTTCTTATATTCTGCAAATGGGCTATTGACTTTGCATTATAACAAGGAATTCCTTAAATTCCATGTTAAATTTTTTCAGAATGTAAAAGAAAAAATCTTACTAGCCAACTCACAAAATAGTTGCACATGAAGTTGCGTGCGTGTGAAAAATTGTGGACCTTTATCACTCTAACCTACTCATTAAACCGGAAAGTTAACAAAGTCAAAAATTATTTAAGAAGTTACCAACGAGTGCTTCTGAAATTAAATATCGTAACAAATTATGATACAAAGACTCTAGTATCAAGGTAGAAAACTTGATCCATAAACGACATTTTCAGCGCTTACGTTCAACGATGACAACGATAGCGGACAAAATATGTTATCAATGAGTATTGATAATTATCGAGGCAGGCGTGCAAAGGATTGCTTCTAACGCTCGTAAATGATTTTTTCAAAAATCATTTCGAGAAAATAATTCTGACACTGAAAATTAAATCATTTGTTCATAGACGAATGATTTTTATATTCTGATCAGTCCTCGATTGCTTGAACAATCCGTGGGCAGAGTAGTACAGAAGTGGAATTTTCAAACAATTTACGATTTCGTAGCGGAACAACTGGCGGCAAAGGTTCTTATAAATTAACTTGGCTATGTTGCGTGCTGTATGTGGCACATAGCGTAACCACGTCGACTTAAAGGAACAGTTCACCTCGACGAAAATCCGGCCCCAAATCGAAAGAGGATACGTTTAGCAAAATCTTCATCGGAAATTCCACGTAAAAAGCGTCTCGCATTGGGAAAAAATGAAATATTAAAGATTCCTCGTTTGGACTCTCCGTAATAAGTACAATATTTACAACAAATTTTCACGAGTTTGCAATTAGCAAGAAAAGCTTAAGATTGCTTAATATTGATGCTGCTACCAAAATCAGACTAGTCACGAAATTTTGCTGCTATAAACGTCTGTTAATTAAAAGCCTACAGTTCTTAACTCCAGTCCTTATGGTTCTAATAGCACAGTGACCATTCCGACGACATTAAATGTATATACAGGCTAGTAAAAACAAAATGTGCTCAGCAGCAAGTTTATTCTCCATTGGAAATTAATGTTATAAAGTTTAATTGGGTGATCTCAGTTTCATAACATGGTTCATTTTAGCTACCGTAATCAGTAGTGCGTTTTTTTAATTAAAAAAAGGTACAAGTGGAGTGTCGTGTTCTGATATTTTCCACTTATTTTGATCGTGTTCAGATTAGAAGTGTATATTTTTTACTAGGTCATAATCCAGCACGTCTAGCGTCATTGCGTCAACACGTGCCCTGCTGAGCTCTCTTAATTAAGCCGCTCCAAGCTCTGGCAAGAATCTCTCAAATTTATCAATGGAGCCAAGTTTGTTTACATTCCAAAGTCTATTTGCACCTACATATGTGCAACATCATCGAAACAGGGCAACTCATTGACTTGGTAAAATGCGGAAAGTTATTTTCGTATATTTAAACAATTTAAACAATTTATTTATAGCAACAGATACAGCATTAGATTGTTTCTCAAGTCCAGGACAATTGACACATTTGAGTATAGCTGTTTGAGGGCCCGAATAAGTTCAGTGACTTCTAGGGCATGCTGTCATCAACGCTATTCTAAGGTGTACAATTATGTTAAACTTAATTCACTGAACCTAGGGGCATAATAAACTGATCAAAGAATTGGTACACTCAGGATTCGATGCATAATTTTAGAAAAATAGTTCATGTGGTCTAGATGGGAACAGCATATTCTAGAAGACTTAAGAATAGACTTAAGATGTTTGTCGACAATCATGGCAAATTAATCTATCAGGATGAATCGTATAACAGAAAAGATTTAACTCGATATCCTTAAATGATTAATATTCCGGTAGAAAATGGGATTCAAGATTAGTTTTGAAAGATTTTTAAGAATTTATTACACGGATCTCAGCAGGGATTGAATTCCAATTTTTAGTTCCAATGAAGAGGATACTATATTGCGACCGAGCTTTTGAATAATAAGGGAGAATGAAGTTACTTTTGTTTCATGTTAAATGGTCATGGTGGTCAGTTTGTGAAGTTAATAATTATTTGAGGTCTCTGTCGCCATCATCAGTCAGCGTTTTATTCATATAAAACTACACATGGAGATTTTGTAGAGATCCAAAAGTTTGAGTATTTTTAAACTTTTGATTGAATTATTTCAATGAGCACAATATTCTAAATTTTTCACCACTCTGATAGCTCTTTTTTAAAGCCCAAAGAGCAAATTAGTTTTATTTTTATCAGTCCCATTGTAATAAAAATCGTTACAAACTTCTGAGAAATGCGTAATTGCCTCTCAGACTTCCACGGCTTCTCCAAAATTCCGCCCTCCGGTCCGGCCTAAATCGAACACACAACTGTTATGCGGTGCTGTTGGGAATATTTTCTACGGAACAGCTGAGAGAAAATTCGTTTATTCTCTCATAAAGTATTTCAGAAAACGATCAAAATATTTTTATGGGTGACTGGAAAATGTTTTAGATTGTTTTAATAATATGTATGAGGTCACTACTACAACTGTGATTACCTAAGAAGATGAACTATACTGTATAATGTTGCACCTAAATAACTATGTAGCAAAACTACTGTTCACATCCCACACCTACATGACGGAATTGTTTTCCGTATCACGTGTTCACGAGGAGCGCTTTTCTAGGAGATTATCATCGTAAAACTCATTGATAAACTGGGATAAATTTTTGTTGAAACATATTGCTCAAATTAGTCTAGTGCATTTTTCATTGCTGAAAAAAATACATATATCAGTCACTTTATCCCTGCATTAGGATGACATTTTTCAACGCAGGCCCTAGCAAAATGTCTACCAAATCGGAAACACTTTCTTATTATTTTACACAGTGAAAATTGTCTTCAATTGAGGTCAATAACTAACGTGGTAGACATCCAGAGGATTGTCTCATGCGATACACATCAGCGTTTTCGCAACGTCGCTCGGAAACTAAAGCCCCATAATCTTATTCACCACAAACTACCTAGGGAAAAAAACATCTTTAAAAAATTACTATCATTTATCATCTCCTCCGACAACTTCTATGTAAGCGAGGAGTGAGTTCCAATTTACTGAAATTTGTGAGGCGATGTCTTGTTTTTAGCTGCCAGATGGCGACGATCGCTATGTAAGCCTTATAGGCAGTTTATTTTGAAAATTTCATTCACGCACTTCTTTGAAGTCTGTAACCTTCCTTTGTTATACGAATTGTGAAAAAGTTTACAGTGATTTTCTTTCTCCCATGCTGTTAGAAAATCTTCCAACGTATTCCTCACACAGTAGAAGAAAAAAATACTTCGAGTAACGGGACTACGATCAATTCTTTAAAGGAGGAATAAGTTTCATGTAATTAAAATGATGTCCAGGGAACTGGTTTGTTAACATGAGAAATAAAAATTCACTAACCATTAACAGCATGCTCTTAAATTTTGGCTAGCGTTTGACCATAGAAGCTACGCCAAATCTTAAAAATGTTAGGCACCAGTAAATTCATGGGATCAATATCCATTTTACACTACAACTGAAGTTGAATCATCCACACATTCTGTCGTTCAAAGTTCATCATAGTAATTCCATCACGTGTCAGCCGCAACACCAACGAGCCCTAATTTTGCGATCGCAAGTTATACCTCGTCGTAAATGATGCTCTCGAAAAAATATCCGGGCATCACACGAAGCCTTTGCATGCTAAATGACCATAAACTTATTAGCTACGTCGAAAATGCATGAAACCTGGAGAACGCTGGCGAATACAAGGAATCCTTCATTCACTCTACTTAACTGTAATAAATTTTAAAAAATGTTCAATTGACGGCACTTTTGATATTTCAATACCATAGTATCATTTAAAGTTTATTTTCATGTATACGAATATTCCTTCAATACATATATTGTCAACGGAAATGCTAAGTTCAAATAGATACGCACGTTCGAAAAATTTTTGCGACCAATCCGTGCATGGGACTTGAAAACTTGTCCAATTTACGAGTATTTAAATTTTCCTATTCTCGAACTTTGGTTAATCAAATTTAGCGAAAGTTCAGTAAAAAAAATTAGAACACTATTTGTAACTACAACACTTATTGGGATGAAAAAAAAGTTCTAGCTTTTTTGCATCACAAACGAAGAAATGACCAACAAGGAAGGTAAATATGTTTCAATGCAATTTTGGTTGCTGGATAAATTCGACAGAAAGTAAATACTCCTGAATTTAAGAGTCAGGCTAGACAAGACAATAGGACAATAATAATGACATAAATGCAAAATAGGTGAAGGATAATTTCAAACAAAATTGAAAACGATTTCGAAAAGTTTTAGAAGTTATGAGGGCTGAATACCTAACAATTCCAAATTGACCAGAATGGAAATGTAGTGGTGAGTCATGGCTGACTGTCAGTCCCTGAACAGGTAAGAGTAAAGGACTAGAGAAACTGATGCTAACTTGATACCGTACAAACTAACCAACAATTGGCTAACTCTTCTTCGTTCTACTTACGAAGGCTTAATATCAAGCTGGCAACGAACTCCAGCAGGCATCCATTTCAATCGATCTCGAATTTATTCTTCACCTAAGATGTGAAATAAAATTGGGTTACTTGTAATTGAAAAATTCGATTGAGGTCGAATGGTTAAAACCAGTTTTTCTAGGAAAAGATTTTGCAAAAATGATAATATCAAAACTCAGATAAACCAAACGATTCGAAGCAACAGTGTTGGATTGCTGCATTGGCTAGGGGACATTCGTAAAAATTTATTATTCACTTGGTGCAACCAAGGAAATTCTGCATCTAAAATTTACCATGAGTAGTTTATGTGTTCCCTTTACTCATGGAATACTTTTTCCCGTTCCATTATTGGGATGCCCTTCCTTATAAATATGCAGTAGTCGGTCTTCAGTAGACCCTCAAATTATTGTAGATTCGGCTGCTACTACAAACAAGTTTCAGGAAGTGGGTATTATGCTATTCTTGAATAAATAGAGTCCTGGCTTTCAAGGTTACTGCTACAATCTATAGAACCCGGACAGCAAGGACACGCCGTAACATTTTTGAGCTCTCGCGATGCCCTTCCTAAAATGTCTGTTACTTCGCCCACTTTTTGCGCAGGCTCTAACGAGGAAGAGTGTGAATGCATGAACTAAAAAAGGCCTTCAATCTGATTTGAAAATGGGCGCCCAGCTGAACTTTTCTACTAGGAAGTGGAGCAATCGCCTGTCAACTAGAATCAAGTAAATTTAGTAAACGGTTATTCAGCTTGAAAAATTTTTGTGATGAGGTTAATCAAAAAGTTAGCGCTTGATTAATCCTCAGAAAAAAATTGACGTAAGCCAAGTCCAGACATGATAACGTTGCATCATTATGAGGAGTAAGTTGTAATTGCTGATGAGCGACCGGTAAATGCGTCCGTCTAAGCGCTTACAGCAAATGTACGTACAGAGTGCATTTCAACATTCTTGGTGGCTGATAAGGTAAGAGAACGACTGACAATGTTGCCTCAAATGTGTGGTCCGCTTTCCTAATGCGCAACATCATTTCCACTAACATGAATAATGTTTCGTAAATATATTGCTCTCATAACACACCATCAACTTTAGATGAAAAGAAAATAAACACTGACGTTTATTTAAAAATTCAGGTGGTTGAAATTACCTAGACTTACGCTTTGGTTTTGAAGTTTTATGAATCAGGAACTTTTAAAGAATAGCTTTGTATGCATAAAATTCAATAACTCAAAGCAAGAGATTCTAATTACGTGAAAAATTATTCTCAAGCAACGTGCGTTTCTGTTGCCACAAACTGAAACTGTGTCAAAATACTTCCAGCGGTGGGAGGGGAACATGTAATGAAAAAATAATTTAATCATTACTTTGCAATATTTTCAGGGTAATCGGAACTTGTCAGAAACTATTTTTATGCTCATTTCGAATTGGATGTCCACTCTTAACGATATTTTTATAATGAATCATGAATTTTTCAAGTCCAATTTTCCGAGGATCATAATCTGAATTATGTAACTCAAAATTATAGAGTTAACTTATCAATAGAACTATTTTTGTAGGCTAATGTTCTTTATAGCCCTCTTTGCGCAATGAATTTACGCTTGACACTTTTTTTGAAGAGAGTTGCAAAATGTGACTGAGGAGTAACTTTCACTGTCGCGATTCTTAAAAACTTTCATCTCACGATCAGAATAACGGATTAAACTTAAAAAATTATTTCCCTTTGTTTAATTGTAGAACTCTTGAAAGATTTGAGGGAAAAGTATCAAAATCTCGCATTGTAAAATCGAGCATTGCTCTTTAAGTAGACGGACGAGCTGACCCAGTTTAATATTTTGCTGACCCGGATGTTAAGCTTTGCTTCATCGAGCACGTCGCTCATAATTTGAAAGTTCAGCCATGCGGCCACCTGCATTCGTTAAAATCTTGCCGCTCAAGGTGGAAAGAAACAAAGCAATGGAAGACTCACTTTAATGTTGTCTGAAGATGATTCCGGATAACTTAATATCAGAATCTCAACAAAAGAGAGAGACACTTCCAAGTTTTAGAAATGATGGAGAGACGTAGGACAACCAGTACTCCTCTCGTTCTCGCCAAACACATCACACACTAACACTGAATATATTACCGAGTGCTGTGTTCTGCTCGAGATAAAAAGAGGCTACGCTGCGGTGCAATTATTTGCCATTAAATACTCTAAATTCTTCAAAGGACTTGATCACAGAAGGAACACTATATACAATGATGCCAGAGTATCGATAACAAGTGCATGTCTAGAACTTGACTCAATAGAATAGAAATTTTTCGATCAGCTGATGACCACGCAGATATTTCTTGAAAATACTGTGATGAACGAATTCTCGAAAATTGAGAATCAAAAATCAAAAGAAGTTTGTTGGTAAGTCAGAGAAATGATTTTCATGCTGGAAAAAATTATCGCAAATTGAGAAATACTGCTGAGATCACAGACATTTTGACTCTGTACAATTTGATAATTGTCTAAAAGTTTGAATTAATCGAAGTTGTCGGAAATTTCGTTGCCGAAGTTGTCAACAATGTCGACTTCCTGTCCGAACTGGTTGGTGAAGGTGATGCTACCATCGACGTCAACACGCTGGTGGACAGAAAAAATGCAATCAGGTCGGCGGTTAATAACGTCCTGTTACAAAACTTTTACGTTACAAATGAATAACTCGGTCAAGATAATTGTTTTTCAATATTCAATACACAACTTTTCAAAATCAGCTCCAACTTAAATTTCTTTGACAATAAACCAAGTAAATTGATCTAGAGAGCCCACTGAGTCAAATCGATGTATCAAAATTTTACACGAATTCGTTATTTTACGGTCGCTAATATACTAAAAATTTTTGCTGTTCATTTTTACCCAGCTAAGTTTTGAGTCAAGTTAACGTAATAATAGTTAACAGTAATAATAGTTAACAGTAATAGTTCACAGTTTAACATCCACGTAGTCAAATTTTTAGCTGAGTTATATTTTGTCAAGCATAGAGCCAAGTTATGCTGAGTCAAGTTTTGAGCAAAGTTGGACAAACTCAAGATTGAAGCCGAGTTATAAACAGTTGAGTCAAGTTTGGAGCCAATTTACAGAACAAAATTTCCAGCCAAGTCTAAGAATCAAATTTTAAATCAAGTCAAGAAATCAAATTTCAAATGAAGTCTAGGAATCAAATTTTCAGCCAAGTCATGAATCAAATTTTCAGCCAAGTCAAGAATCAAATTTTCAGCCAAATCAAGGAATCAAATTTTCAGCCAAATCAAGGAATCAAATTTCAAATGAGGTCTAGGAATCAAATTTTCATCCAAATCATGGAATCAAATTTTCATCCAAATCAAGGAATCAAATTTTCAGCCAAATCAAGGAATCAAATTTTCATCCAAATCAAGGAATCAAATTTTCAGCCAAATCAAGGAATCAAATTTTCAGCCAAATCAAGGAATCAAATTTCAAATGAGGTCTAGGAATCAAATTTTCATCCAAATCAAGGAATCAAATTTTCATCCAAATCAAGGAATCAAATTTTCAGCCAAATCAAGGAATCAAATTTTCAGCCAAATCAAGGAATCAAATTTTCATCCAAATCAAGGAATAAAATTTTCAGCCAAATCAAGGAATCAAATTTTCAGCCAAATCAAGGAATCAAATTTTCATCCAAGTCAAGGAACCAAATTTTCAGCCAAATCAAGGAATCAAATTTTCATCCAAATCAAGGAATCAAATATCCATCCAAATCAAGGAATCAAATTTTCAGCCAAATCAAGGAATCAAATTTTCAACCAAGTCTAGGAATCAAATTTTCAGCCAAGTCAAGGAATCAAATTTCGAATCAAGTTTTATAAGGATCATTTATCCAAGTTCTACCGTCGGCCACTTACGATAAGAGCTCCGGGGACCTGGTTGACGAGTGCCACAGCACGCTGCATCACGAAGGGGTTGGGGGGGAGGGCCCAGGGGTTGTTGAGCCCCATGCCGTAGGCGCGGGGACCCCAGGGGTTGCCGGTGTTGGCAGCCCTGCCAGCTGCGGGGCCACCAGGACCACCTGCGGCGGGGCCAGGCGCTGTTGGTTCAGGGCCGAGGCCTCCCAGCTGGGCACCGCCGGGGGCTCCCAGCTGAGCCACGGCAACTCCCACCAAAAGCGCGAAAATCACCTGCGCACGGCAAACACAATTTTCAAAATTATGTAATTTAAATTTGTTCAGCTGAGATATTTTCTGGTCTTGTGAAAAATAAATTCTAAAAATTCGTTTGTCTCATTTTACTCAGCATAAAAATAATCTGGGTTTGAGAAAGTGAAATTTTAAAATTTGACAATTCTGCCTTACTCACAAAAAATATTCCGGTTATGAGAGAAAATTATTTTAAAGAATGGGTAATTCTACACTACTTAGCAAGAATCTCTTGCTCATAATAAAAGTAGATTTAAGAGGTCTTGGAATTAAGCATTCCGATTTAACGCTCAACTTCTAAATCATCATTTAACAGACTTAAGTACATTAAATCTAACGAAAAACGTGGGAAGTAAACTTCATTCCAAATTGAAAGTCATTTTGTCTTAATTGGTACAACGCAGATGTGATTTTCGTGCATATGCCATTATTTGAAGAAAGTAGTGAAAGAGTCACGGCGCAAAACAAAATTTCTGCGCTGACATTTTGAAAGAACGTGATGAAATGCGATTTGATGCTCACATTTTATTCCATCCCTTTTTATTATTTTTCGCTACGCCATGCATATCCCTCATTTTTGCAAATGAACAAACCTAACATCACTTTTTCACACGAAAATCAAATCTCATGCAGGCTTTTGCCTGCATGAGATTTGTTGCTAGAAGAGCGTCATAGTCACGTTTGCCAGACTTGATAAGCACTTGATTAGTACTGTAGTACTAATTTTATCACTTTAAATATTTCTTTGAATGTAGTTTTCTGCCACAATCATCCCTCGCGCCAATTTGTAGGAGTAAATCGCATTGCAAAAGGTTCAAAGCTTCAAATCCTTAACAATAAGAGAACGAAAAGAGAAACTATTTTAAATTTATATATAGATTGCTTCACTGAAACCTTTTATTACGGAAAAATTTCTTTTTACGCCCGAGAAAATTCGAATTAAATTTAGTTCTTCTAATACTGCGCTTAACTCAACATAGTTCACTTGAATTCATGGGAAAGTGAGAAGTTCATGTCGAGGAACTCAGCATTAGGCGCTAATGTTCCCCAAGTTTTCATTCGATTACAAAGCCAATTTTTGAGTAAGAACCATTGCTACTGGAACACTAAATTTATTCAAAGTGATACAAAAATCGGAAGAACTCAATACGATTAAAACTACTCAACTTGATGTGAAACAGGTAAATTCTATTACCTCGAGGGTGCCACTTTAGTGAGAAACAAATCCTATGTATGGAAGTATGTTTTCAGTTCCAAAATCAAAGCACAAAGAGATCTGAAGTTAAGCTGTGGATGATGTTACTTACAGCTGTCTTCATGATGCTTTGCAGTTCGTGTTCGTTGAACAGATAGTAATGTGCTCTGCTAAACCGCTGGTTGTCCTGTGATCCTGCCCTGCGTCTGAGGGGCTTATATAGTCTGGAGGACGAGGGTGCCCGCTTGCTGGAAATCAGATGCCAAAGGCTGCCATGCAGTTGCCGTCCGCCACCAAAGATTTGGCATTTTCAAGATTTAAATGCAAAAGAGGCTCATGCATGAAAAAACTCTCAATGTTAAGCCTTGCAGACGATCATTCTTTACTTATTTTGAAGACAGCAAATTACATTAACGCCTCAGGCTTAGTAAATTCGTAAGACTCGCGGAAGAAAATATTTTTGAAGTTTGAGATCAAACTTTATCGTTGATATGTTGAAAGCTGATGCATTAATAACGTATAGGCTTCACTATTATTAATACAAATTTACCTTCAACTCATATTTAATTCAACATTTATATTTCGAGTAGAAAGTCCAGACGAGCTGAATTTTTTTTGTAAATGGGAATTTCCCAATTATTTAAGAGAACTGGGCATGGTAAAGCGCAATTTCAGGGACCACAAGTCGTCCTCAGGGGTAAGGACATTGGACCTTCAGCCACGGATGAACCAGACCAGAAGAATTTAGAGCAAAGCTCGTGGCCTTTGGAACGGAGGTTTCACCTTAGGACATTTTGAACTTGAGTCCCTATGGAGACGCCCATAGCTGTTCGCATAAAACGACATCGCCAGGGAAAAATGTTAGGAGCGTAGCGAATTTCTACCAGAAACAGTTAAATACTCATAGCCCCTTCAAATTGGAACAAGGATCTTGTGATAAAATAATGCCAGAATTATTTTACTAAAGCGATGTGCTTGTCAATTTTTCCCTTATTCTTAAACGCACGATCGATCTTCCTAATACGTTAGCACTTCAACACTCAGCTCGTGTTTTTTTCGTGTCGTGTAATGTTTTGTGAGCCTCGAGTGACAATTTCGCATTTCTGACGCTCGGGAGCATGTTATGACAGCATCATTTAGGTAGTCAATTTCACGTATTGCTCCATTCGAGTTGTAAAATCTTTTGGTTAGCATTTCGCCACAATTATTCCTTCATTCTTGTTTCTGATTCGGGTGAGTTCTTTTGTGCTGTCATTATTTATGTACGAAATATCAAAAATTCGTTGTCTGCTAAAACGTTTCCTCCGAGCTAGTTAGCTGGTAAATAAGTTGATACGGAAGAACGAAAACATTGTTCCTAATTTTTACCGCCTAGTCTGTTAGTCTTTGACGCCGAATTATTCACATCAACCTTTTTTCAAAATTATTCCCAGATGTCGCTAAAGGATAAGCTCATATTTCTATTCAAGTACGCACTAACGAAAGCGTTATTCATCAATGCGTCATTCACCTTATTTATAAGTATATTGGACCTGTGTTTATATGCATTATCAATCTTAGAATAACTTAAGAACGAGAAAACACCTTCATATTTTTTTCTGAATCATTTTTTCGACAATTGACATGGGTATTACGATACATGTGCATGATTAACAACTAAGGGTTTTTACGTTAACTTATTGTTCAAAAATCTGTCCTTTGTATTGTATTCATTGGAAATAAAGATTTTTGTTTTATCTTTCGAAGACTGTTGACTCGTTCATCACAATCTGAGGAGGACTCCGCCACGTCTTCTAAAATATTGTTAAAATAATTATATTGGAAACCAATGTAAATGTCAAGAGCGCATTCGTGAGAAAAAAATTCTATTTACGGACAAACGAAACTGAGAATTGAGAGTGTGAGGCCTGAGACCGTAAAACGTTCCTACTCTAATTGTGACTTGCTAATTACTGTCTCATAATCGTACACGTCCCGACGCTACTCTCAAATTAGCTCCAACTTTGTATCACAAAAAATAATTACTCACTTAAGATTTAGTAGAATTACAGAATAAACGATAACTGTGTACTCAAAATAAATTTTCGAAGTGATGGAACAACTCAGTTTCGTGCGCTTTTTTGAACATCTACTTCGTTGTGCAGCCAGGCAGCTATATTAGACACCTTCAATTCTTTGGAAAATGAGTCAAATGTTTCACGAACTGTACATTTGGAACTAGAATCTTAATTTGGTACAAGAAGTAGAGGAAGAAATTTCTTTAGTATTACTGTATAATTTATCTTCATTTTTTATAACAAATAAAATACATTCCTATGCAATAAGCACCGAACTAGAATGAAGTCTTAGACCATAGTTATGCTTTTTCGCGTCCTTTAGCACCATTTTACTTTCCCTTTATTTCATAACTTACTTTACTGCTCCCAGATTCAAAAACATCGCTGTACTCATTCTCTCCGTTTCTGAGCTTAAATTCCCTTGTATCAGCACACAAAAAATCTGTTCCATGCGATTTCCTCAATAATTATCAACATATCATTGAATTCTTAGCGAGTTAAAATGACTCAAAACTCCGAAAATTTACTTTGTCATGAGGTTCTGAGCATCAAAACGCAATTTTACTTATTATGCTCCTATTGCGGGGTGCAGATGAGTATCGTTGGAAGAAACCAAGTATACGTACGCACGGATGTAGACAAATTCTATAGCTTCTTTTGCCGTGGTATGCTGTATTATCGTAACCCTAATGACTCTACGAATCAATAGCCGAAGAAATATAAATGATGAACATAGACAAACAAATATTTCCTTCTGAATCGGAAAAATGCAACAGACTACACAAAACAACATAACTTGGTACCTGCCCGTGTATTGAATTTTCAGGTTCCCTGCTGCGCAGAACTTCCAATCTGAAAAATTCTACATTTAAGAAAGTGTAAATAGGAATTTCATTCAGCCGTAGAAACTTAACCCCAAGACATGCGCCAATCAGTGATTTTCCATCATTTATATGGCGTTTTTCATTTCTGTATAAATTCGTCAAAAAATTTATCCATCCACAAGATTAAATTTAATCCTTACAAATTTCCCGAAAGTGACAGGAGCAAACAAAAGCGAATGAGACTTCGTCCTTCATTGGTTCACTCAAGGTTAAAATTTCGGCACCCAGCGGTGGCTAGCCCTGAATCCTGGTCCAGTAGGCTGAGAAACCGGCTTCTCTTTTTGCTTGGCAGTTAAACTGTCCCACGCCTTGAAAATAAGAGTGCATGTGCGGCACCCAACCACCTGCTCTTAACTATGGCCTTGAATATTGTTTTTTATTGGTGCTTTTCCCCAGATAAAAAGGTTTGGCTTTTGTCCAGTTTTACCTTAACATTACTGTCTCTAGTTTATGGTTCATAATGTCTTAAACTTAGAGTCTTTTGAACTACCGTTTAATGTCCTATGGCAAGGAAAGTGTATGAAATGGGGTAAATCCAGAAAATATTGCGAAGGAGGGAAGTTCCTTTAGCCATTTGTAAAATTGCTTTGACATTCGTTTGTACAAGTAAATTGCTCTAATTTTCCGTAAAACAGTGATTAGATAACTCGCTACACTATTAGACAGGGAAAAGCATTGGTGAAGATGGAGACGTTAACTAATTTTAGTATAGTTTTCAATTTAACGGGCTCTCTTAGACAGGGAGAAGTATGTGTGGACATGGAGACGTCAACTAACTTTAGCATTATTATTAATTTCATGTACTCTCGTGTCTGATGTAGCGAGACTTGCGCAACAGGTTCAGTATAGGTCGACAGTCAACTGCTGCAGGACACGCCCGTTGCGACACTGCCACGATCTTGAAGGTCACAAAAATATATTTGCATTCTTCGGATATCGTCTCCGATGTTCCTACAAACTGACTCTATGTTTTCAAGGTGAGAGCAAGAGTAAAAACCTCATTCATCATCAAACGATGTTTGCGCATACTGCTTAACTGGTTTTCAAACTTAGGTTTTTAATTTGGTAATTACTTGAGATTTGAAGGCATTTTTCATTTTATTTAATATATTTAATGCATTTATGCATAATTTATTTTATTTAAATGCATTTTAGTTTTGATAAATGTGTGGTTGATACATTGAGCAAGTGAGCGTAAAATGAATTATTTTGAACATTACATCCTAAAAGTCAATGATGGTACTTTTGTGCCATCTCTATTGGAAATAAACTGTTTTTCTTTCTTTTTTCTTTCTTTTCCTCACCAACAATATACTGTAGATATCTGTCTCCAAAACTTGAAAATTCACAAACAGAAAGTGTATAATTTAAAAGCGCTAACTAAAAGTGAAACTCCCATTGAATTCTTCATTACATCATCAAGGAGTTTAAAGAAGAAAGTAAAAGTAAGAAAACACAATGGAAAAAAATTTCCCAAGGACATCTGTATGATCGAGTAATCTTCCACCTCCTGCGTGCTCCTCTGGGAATGAGTGTCCGGTAATGCTGAGACCATTTCACTCGGCAGCATTGATGTAGCGGTGATGATCTCTTGATCCTCCACCTCCTACACGATCCTCCTCTAATTTAGCTGTCCAGTGATGCTTACAAATTTAGGTACAACAACACCTCATATCCAAACACCCTGGCCTTTGCTCCGCAGCATCAGGGTTATGGTTGTAGGAGATATGTAGACTGTGCGCCAGTTCAGGAATATTCATGTTTGAGTTATGCAATATTGAAACCTACGACTAACTGCCAGGCTGTTTATGTGCTTTTCATGATTTGTGCATAAATATCTAAAAAATTTTTATATCACATTGAGTGTATTTACGCTCCTGGTCAATTGAAACAAACATTTATAACAACACCAATATAACTTATCTTGAACACGTTTACCGCAACGTGTCTCCTCATCCGTTTAATTTGGAGAGAAATTTACCAACTTGAGTCTTCGAAATCATTTCCAACGCACGTTCCAGTGAGTAAGAGAAATCTCCCGCACGCGAACTCAGCGTCACTTAGCACATGTGAGGGACTTTTCCCAGTGACGCAGGAGCACCCAACATCAGCGAGAATTTTATGACATGCGCATGCGGAAGCTGTGGGTCTCACTTGGGCCACCTCTGGCCTAGGCGTGTCTATCCTCTGAGTAGTCTGGCTCTCTGTGTTTTCAGAACGTGGACTTCTCCTCGTCGATGAGCATTTTCTCTAGCCTAAATTCTAGCCAGTGTACTCCTAAACTGTGTACTTCTCCTACACAGCGTACTTCTCTGAGCCTGAATACTTCTCATATGTATTTCTCCTACCCTACACACCTCTCCTAGACAGTGTACTTCTCCTAGTTTGTGTGGTTCTCGCAGCCAGTGTTCTTCTCCTAGCCAGTGAACTCATACAAGCCTGTATACTTCTCGCCAGTGTACTTCTGCCAGCCTGCGAACTTTTCGTAGCCTATGTACTTATCCTAGCCATCGTGCTTCTTCTGTCCTGGGTAGTTCTTTTAGCATACATACTTCTCCTAGTCTGAGTACTTATCCCAGGGTATGTACTTATCCCAGCCTAAGTACTTCTCTTAGTCTATTTACTTCTCTTAGCCCATGCACTACTTCCAGCCATGTCTGCTTCTTGAACCTCACGTCGAGGAGCCGTGTTACTTGCTGCTGCTCTCCGACATAGAGACAGTAGCAGCCTGAGTGTGCTAGTGCAGTTTGAAGGTCAAGCTGAGGAGCTGATTTGAGTCAGGATATTGCTTCTGAAGTGAGTAAATTACTAGAAGTAAATGCATTGTTTGTAAGTAGCAATTAACATTTACACACCAAAAAGTGAAATTGTAGAATATTGAGGTGTTGGGCTTTAATTTGATGATAACAAATATGAAATGAAGCACGGTTGTATTATTGTGGCTGCTTAAATACTAAATCCTTTCATCAGTGTTTGGGTTGATCTAAGCTTCTTGATAGTTACTTTTAATTTTTTTCTACCACTGGCTTTAGGTGTCTACACAATATTGAAAGCCCTCAGAGCATGATATTACGGTTTTTCATGACAAGCATGTTTCTGCATCATTTTATATCGCATCGTGGTCAGAAATTATCTAGAGCCACGAAACAATTCAGGTACAACAAAACTATTCCAAGTTTCAAAGCATCATTCCTGTTTCATTTTATGAGGAAGTCTATTACCCTGAAAAACTCTTACTGAAAAACGCGCTTATACTAATGCTAGCTGTTCCCTCAGAGGTAATATATGTTCCAATAGATATGCAGCCACGCGCGTCGCCCTCGTCCGATTGCGTGTTCCGAGACGAGTTTTTCACTCTGTCTAGGCCCCATGTACGCTCTTTGGGGCCACCGAGTTAATGTGTCATAGATGAAATGCTGCCTGTATTGCGCAATCATGAAGTTCTAACATATATTGCATACGCGTGCGGTAGCAGAGGGACAAAATTGATACGTGTTGCACAATATTTCTCATT
Source organism: Platorchestia sp. MABIK (assembly GCA_014220935.1). NCBI lineage: Eukaryota > Metazoa > Arthropoda > Malacostraca > Amphipoda > Talitridae > Platorchestia > Platorchestia sp. MABIK. The sequence goes on from JACJUY010004381.1 coordinate 25,775, forward strand.
GATACACTGTCACCTATAGGGCAATACTAAAATGTTTCAATACGAAAAAATATCAAATCAGCAATTAAAGTCATATTCTGGAACGAAAATTCATTGATGTTTTTTTTTGGCGTCAGGATTGAATCTTATTCTCTACTTAACCCGAGTGTTAAGGTCTGTCGTAAAGTTCAAAGTATTCATAAATATTGAACTGGTTCTAGTGGGCCCGCGACGCAGGCCCACTAACTTAGGTATTTCATTACATCACTGTTTCAATTCTATTTGAAATTTATTTTTCAGTTTATTATAAACACGTTTAGTGTTCCAATGAAAATTTGCAAAATTCAATTGAAAATCTCAGTAATTTGAAAGACAAATTTTCAAGCAGTAAACATTTTCCCGTAACTCTTCACTCATTGAATCAACAAAATGATGATGAACGCACATCAATAAAGCTAACTTATTTCATTGTCTCTCCCGTGTTTGTCCAAACCCGCTTCTCGTTCACACTCGCATTTTCAGGGGAGATGTGGCGACGGACTTGATAACTACGCTGCCAAAATTCTGCGCCGAAGCAGGCGATGCACGGACTTGGATCGAAACCTCCGAGGTGGTAAGGACATTTGATGGGTTTTTAGAGCGGCAGCCGTGGGCTGGGCAGCGTGGAGGCGCTCACGTGCGCCTCACCCCGAGGAACGCGGAGGCACCTCTGTTCTTATGGCGTCCCCCCAACGGCGATCGTCGAGGTTGCCACCGCAAAAAAAGGCGGCGACGATTCATCAGGCGAATGAGCTGGCATACTTTGGACATTACGAGAGCCCTCATGCCTCATTAACGACAAGTTCGCTAACTACTTAATTCCAGCACAATTCCTCTTGTTCAGTTTCACACATAGTGTTACGCAGGAACTTCTCATATTAGTCAGCTGGATAATAGTGAAGTCTTTTCTTGATCAAGAATTTAAAAAACTCCTTGATTTCTCTTATTGCTCTGATTCTCGGATAGTGCCAAGTAAAGGACGTAAATCACACTGAAGTTAGCATGAGAGAAATTTTGCCATGTATTGAAATTTTTCAGAGAAATTACAGCTAGTTGCAAGTGATAAGAATTTCAAAAGCCCTAACCGTAGGGCAATGTGTTGTATCACCTCATGAGAAATTCCGTTAATAATCCCAAACAGGATTTTCAAGGCAAGTTGAACGTAAATACGGTTAGCAATTCAAGTTCATAGAAAAAGCGTACTTGCATAGGAATTGACTGACAAAGAAAAATTTCTTCCAGCAAGACTAACCGAGTGTAAAAGATCAATCACATTCTGGAATAGTGGGAAATAAAAGTCGAAAATGAGTTGTAGCGTAAGAAGTGATCTTGAGAAAGTTAAACTAAACCTACAACAAAACCTAACATATCGACTAGAATGAGTTTGGCTTCTACAATGGAAAAATTACAAATAGATTAAATGTTATTTCATAAATTTCATGAGTGTACTGGTGCATATGTTATTAGGTTGAGAGTAAGCAAAATTGAGATAGGATCATTCATAAAATCGAGTGAAATGAATTAAACAATTGATTTATTTCCAAACTCGTTCATCAAGAGCACCATCGTGGTGTCAAGGACGGACTAGATTCATGGAATTATATTTCTTCAGTAACGAAAATTAAATACTGCATGTCATGAAAATTCGGAGGGAAACTTAAATTTACGTGAACTCTAAAATTTTAATTTTTCGACGAAATCTGCAATTTCTTACTTTGCTGTATTCTGTTAGTTTATTTTAACCCAACTCAAAATTGGTGCGGAAGGCTGTTAATTCAACAACCAGAAATATCTCACGTTTTTAATTACGTAGCCGAGCACAAATGAATGTATTTCCAGCGCTTCCAAGAGCATAAAAGTGTTAGATGGTGCGGAGCATCTCAGATTACGTGTGTGCCGAGACGCGATGGTTGATTTAAGTTGGCTAACAAAAATGTATGGGAAGTATTTCAATACCTTGGCCCACTTTTGAATAGAAAAGATATAATTTTTTAATTTAAAATCTGTGCTAGTGTCCGGATTTCGCCAGTACACTTTTTTCTCTGAAATTTTTTAAAAGTATCCGAAGCTTTAACTTGTATTCAAATCATGATATCGCAATTAGTAAGATCAATTTACCGTAAAAATGCCAGAATGATTACGAATAATGATTAATTCTGCCGGTCCTTGAGTCGCCAAAGCGACAGTCACGTTTTGACTGCGACCGTGAAACGAATGCGCCAAATGCAAACAGCTGCAAAACATTCTTCGTCATGAAGACCTTGTAGCAGAAGCAAAAACGTACTCAAGTTCATTGCACAGCTGTCAAGATCAGGGTCATGCAATGACATCCGAGATGTAGCCAAAACCCATTCACAGGGTCTGATTTGAGAAATTTTTAAAAATACTTAAACTCGGGGCGCCGGGCATTTAGCCTTGAGAATCCAACCACAAAAATTTGCATGATCTTTCCTGGACTGTTGCTAACCGAAGTAACTGGGGGAATATAAGAGGTACCATCATTTTCTTAATTGCTAGTGTTTTTGACGTGATTAAAATCTCGTAGATATGTTTCACCAAAGAAGAATTTTTAGGTATTTCATGGACATGCATTACTTCTGCAAACTTTCCATTACGAGATGCATACTCTTCATATTATTGAGTGTTTCAAGTTTTCCCTGTTGTGTCTTATGCAAACTAGCCCGGTGATGAAAAATTCGTAGAAGTACTAGAAGTATGTTCATTCTATTTTCACACTGCACAGTGGATCACTATTGATGCCCTACTGGAGTTAAACTCAAAATAATTATACACTCACAGAACCCGCACATCGAACTGGCGGTAATGCAAAACCTAACAACATTACGAAACTGTTGTCTTGTTGCTTTGTCAGTCTCCGGAGTTTTGTTCGACTTATAAATTTACCGAGAAATTGCTAGTACATACGTAAAGGGAACGTGAGAGTAGAGTTAGGAATAAGAGATTTATTGCAGAAAATATCATATTTCTCACTCGATTGACCGCTATCGCCAGGCACTGAACTACATTTATTTCAGGAAATGATTACACAGTAAAAAATAATCATCCCACCTTGTGAGATCGTTTGAAGAATGTACATCATTAGGACGACAGAACAAGATTTTGCTGTACGTAATTTTAGATGCAATAAACTATTGAAAAGTTGAATAATTTCATCCAACACCTTCGTGATACTTATCATGATTAGTTTGTAGCCACGAATTCAGTTCTTTAGATTGTTATTTCGATACCATTGTAGTTGTATTTCGAAAAATTAATTGAAAATACAAGGCAGCACAAATGTCTGTGGTCATTTTTTACAAACCCAGAAAATTTTTCACGCGAGACAGCCATTTAAACTTGCGCTTTAAATCGAATTTTTCAAGGCCGTTTTAAATCCCCGGAAAGGGTTTTTTATGCAGAAATTTTCCCAAGCCAAGGAGGATACGGACGATGTAAGGGAATTTAGTCGGAAGAAAACTACTTTATGGTCAATTTTTTGCTTGGTAAAGCGAGCAGTAAAAAATTCGCGTAGAGCGATCGTTGTCACACAAAACATTTCGTGCGTCGTAAGGTAAAAAGACATGATTTTTTGACCTTTATATGTGCTCGATCCTTGGACAAAATTTCACTTGCTTTCGAAAATGCAGCAAATAAAATTGAAACACGGGCTTAGAATTTTTATGCATACAATTCTAAAATTATTCAGAAAATAAATGAAATATGTGGCAATTAATATTTTTCGTGGTAGAACGTATAGAGAATGTCGTTGAAATTAACTAGCTAAATAGAAAAGGGTATATGACCGAAAAATTAGATTTAATAAAACATAACCTTCACTTTGTAGAGCATTTAAGAATATAATTAAACTGAAGATGGAAAAAGTATTCAATGATACTCGGGATTATTCCCTGTTGCTAAACGTGTCCTGGCAAAATAAGTGATCGCTCAGACTTGACACTTCACATCCGCTCTTGAGTGACACGTGTTGCACAACAAAGAAGTGAGGTGTTATTTCTCCGAGAGATCATGACAGGGTAAATCCCAAGACAAACTTTGTACCAAGAGCGCTTCCCAAACTTGCGTCATTTGCGGTTCTGATATCTGAGTAACTATGCAGCGTTACAAAACTTTTTTGGGCTGCCATAAATTTCTCATGAACGCTTATAATACTATGATTTCATGAATGATTTCAATTTTCTTACGGTGTCAACCTTTTGGCGCAGCATTGCTTTCATTTGGTACATCCTTACAGGCTGAACGTGTGAGCAGAACGACACGCTCACCATTCCTTGCTGTCCGCCAACAGCTGTACCGTAAAGTTGGGTGTGGACGGTTTCTATAGCTCACTGAACATTACCTCCTCGATGGGGCTAACCGAATATTCTTGATCATCAGTGAGTTTGATAAGAATTTTAAGATATTAATATTGCTGGAGGATGCTTGGGATCTTATGAAGAATAATCAGGCAAAATTTGATTTTATAATACGTTGCCAGATTTTAATGAGCATGAATGTTTGAACGTCGTGTGAGGCAAGAATTTCGGATTCAAAATCGACACGTCAGCGCATCGTTCATAGTATTTTAAACAATTAAATTAGAAATATTCACTGAATTTAGCAGGACTACTGTACTATCATACTTCTTACATCCAAAGAAAATAATTTCTTGAAAGTCATCAATATACAATTTAACGATTTTTTTTAAAGGCTGCTTGAAGAAGGAATTAACATATTTTCTGAGTACACGCAAAATTGAAAATAAATGAAATAGAATGAGAAAAAGCACAGTGTTAAATTGTGCGAATCAATTAGTGCGAACGAACAAGTTATCACAAGTAAAAAAAATGCGTTCGTGATTCAATTAAATTGATATCTAAATAGTCCCAAGAACAAGAAATTTCCAAATTAACTTACATGTGTAAACATTTAGCAAATGGGCAGCAAATCTCAATCTGGTCTCTATGAAACAGCAATAAAGTTCAATTTAGGTATTAACAGGAGAACAAAGTATCTATCGAGTGATACGCGTGGCACAATCGTGGAGACACGAGCTCGGCAATTTGTGTGACGAACTTTTGGATTTGGAGTTCTGGATGCACCAATTAGATGATTATCATCAGATCCTGGAGTAGACATAGCATTTGACAAGGTGACCTATGCAGGCCCTTCTTTCTGCTTCGCTAACTGGACGAACCAATAGGTGGGTTGCCTTGACATTTCCATGAGGAAGAATCTCTCGCCAAGGGTATCACAAGAAAACTCCGTTTTTTGCTCGCTCAGCCAATTGGGTGTCTCGAATGCAGGCCGGCGTTGTTCACTGCGTTTCATTCGCCGTTAAGAATGATTAGTTTGTTGGTTTTAAAATCGGTGGAGTCGCTGATACACAATATTTTGCTCAACCCGATGATAAAGCAGTAAAATAAGACAAACGATTGATACTAAAGCTGTAGGCGTGCTGCAAACCACTTTTTAGGCCCAAAAGAATCAAGAATAGAATAATGTGCGGAACGAATATGAAGTATAATTCTGATTTTAGCAAAATTTGAAAACATGGTGCTGAAATCCTGCGCTTGAATTTGTGGAAGCTTCAGCTAATGCGATGCTGGAATAAGAAAATAGATTTAGAAAACATATAATTCGCAATGATTTTTCATTTCCGATTTGAATCTCTTTATTGATCATCCGATTTTCACAATCCCGTTGGAAGAACAATATTGTTTTAGCTTCTTAGTCCAATGTACGAGGGGAGGGTGAAATGCTTGCTTATTGAGTAGAAGAGCTTCCTTTATTACCTCTGTGTTTCCTAGGATCATTAGGCGAGCTACTTGCTCTGGTATTGGTAAAGTCGCGAGCGGTGACTGGGCTCAGAGTAAGGTCTTTTTAGTCTAAAGTGTGATGTTCCACCATTACGCCCCAAATAAGACTTTTGAAAAGTGAAATCTGTAGATCACTATGCCGAAGGCACTGCCACCTCGTCTAGCTACACTAGGGAACGACTTCATTCGTGATCCTGTTCGTATTTCTTGTCGCTTGTTGCTGAGAGGTCACGCGATGACTCAGGCTCAAGCAAAAGCTTCATATCTTTCATGAAAGGCCAACTCTAAATCCGTAAAACAAAGGTCAGGCAGGGTTCCGTATTGCAGCTACTGGGCACGTGTTCCAAAAGCTTGTGAATATAACTGGCATAAGCGTACCAATTATGAGCAGCACATATTTTCAAACGTCGTCACTCAAAATTCATTAAGTGTTCTCGATAAAGTACTCCCTGTAATGGTTTTACGATTCAGATGCCCTACGTCGTGTTTAAATAAACGTTACGAAGAAGGGAGCGTTTGGCCAACGATCACCTTCTTAAAAGAACCGCCATCAAAAGTATATTATCGTCGATAAGAACAACA
>JACJUY010004381.1:35071-56603 GCA_014220935.1 Platorchestia sp. MABIK
TGATTTGACACAACTACTATGGAGTAGTATTTGTCTTCATAGTACAAACTTGAATATAGTACGAACATGATTTGACACAACTACTATGGAGTAGTATTTGTCTTCATAGTACAAACTTGAATATAGTACGAACTTGATTTGACACAACTACTATGGAGTAGTATTTGTCTTCATAGTACAAACTTGAATATAGTACGAACTTTCAAGAGAAAATAGAAATTTTGTATTTCATAGTAACGCATTGAGCAACCATGCACTTGTCTATTTATTTTAATCGAGTTCTCAGGTTTCTATAGTTAAAGACTTCGGTGGAACAATAATTGGTTCTTTACTTCACCATTTACCTAAAGCAACTCTTTGGCATTGCCAATTTTTGCAAAATTTGAGCTTTCACTGACACTAAGCTGTAACCAATTTTATGTGAACGTCGTCTAGCTCTTTTAGGTCATAGCAGTTATTTCAGTGACTTAGCTCTTATCTTGTCGCCTTTCGATGAGCATATTTGCTGCTTGAAGGTTCCACACAAACCTAACCAAAATTTCAGATCCTCTATCCTCCATCAGCTGCGCATTCATCGTGCAGTTCTCATCCCCGGTGATGGGCATTTTTATAGCCTAAAGGTCCTACACCAACCCAACCCAAATCTCTCATCCTCTATCCTCCTTCGGATGCTGGCGCACATTTATCCAGCACTCCTCATTCACGGTTGGATTTGCCCGCTCCTTTTTCCCAGAGTGAGCGCCATGCAGAATCTGTCACGTACGCTGGCAAAAAATGTGGCTTCGTATTTATGGTTCAATAGAATTTGACAAAGGCTCCAAATATCTTTCAAGGATGAGTGGTTCTCAAGGTCCTATAATGTTAATGCAGGTTATGTACCAGTTTGCCTTCAACTTCGAACACAGCACGAGCATGTTTGCACGCTTGCCTTATCGAAAGTAAGCGTTCAAGTCCGCACGTTTTAGACTTCCACGCTAGCAAGGAATGTTTAGTTCTTAAAATCGGGCGTGGTGTTCACTTTTTGTGAAAGCGTCAATTTCACTTAAATTCAAGGTTAAACTGTTAAAAATTTCAAACTGAAGATTCGGGGCCAAGGATTCTTGGGTTCGTGAACCGCAATCTGTGCGGTAAATTCAAGAACACTCTAACATCGCTCGAATAAAATCGTGTAAAGGGGAACACATAGTGTTCGACTTTATGCAGGGAATTTTGACAACCCGTTCAAAAAGTGAGTACGCAGAATAGTACATGTTACTACGCATTTTGGTTACCCTTTAGTCAGCCTAAGCAACTACGCGTCAACCATCGCTCGCAGACACAAGGTCTTCTCCAATTTTGCGCTTTAAGACAGCCTTCTGGTGATTTTGAACAATTTTTTTGTTTAATCAATTAAAGTGGATGGTCACACACAAACCTACAACGTCGCAATTGATTATTTCTGTTAAATCTTGTTAATTTATGGAGTCATTTTTAAGTTTTAATGGCAAAAAGGACAACACGTAACGAGTGTTCAATTTTATCAGATCAGTAACAAACGGCAGGCATGGTTTGCACCAATTTGAAATCATAAGGTAATAACTTACACGGTGACAATTCCACACGCTCTTCGCCATTGTCAGTTTATCAGTAATCCATCCAAGATACAAAGAGTAGCTGGAGGTTAAAATGAATTTCCAGGTTCTGGCTGAATAGTTCATAGAGAAGCAAAACGCTGTACTTCTAAAAGCGCAGTTAGTAAAGGCTTCATTTAAAAACAGATTATAAATATAAGTGCCAAGATACACGTCTTAAATCTCATTATTTATTTAGGAAAGTCAATGAATAAAAAATTTCTGAACGTTTCGACCTCCAGGGTCATTATCAACCTGAAAACAAGTAGAAAAAACTAGTCAAACTCAAATTTACACCAATCACGAAAGAAGACTAGTTGTTTCTTAAATCGACCTCCAGGGTCATTATCAACCTGAAAACAAGTGGAAAAAACTAGTCAAACTCAAATTTACACCAATCACGAAAGAAGACTAGTTTTTTCTACTTGTTTTCAGGTTGATAATGACCCTGGAGGTCGAAACGTTCGAAAATTTTGATTCATTGACTTTCCTAAATAAATGATGAGATTTAAGACGTGTATCTTGACACTTTATTTTTAATTCGAATATGCAGAAAGCAAACCACTTATTATATCCTTAAAAACAGATGGACTGAGATGAACACAATTTTTGTTATTTCATTTTAAGTGGCCTCTAAGAAAACATTGGGAAAATTCATTATGATATTACACGGACATATGTCACGAAGGAAAATATATTTCCTGCACGAAATTCCTCTCAGAACCATAGGCTTTCTTGAGCAACTTATTCCGTCTAATTTTCGCATTTGAATTTCAAAGCTTTTAGATATATAAACTAAAGTATCTCTTTGACGCATTATAACTTGGAATTTACTATTGTATCTGACCATATCTCACACATCTGATTTGTGACATAATTTGATATGAGGCATTGCAAAATTCGTGTGACTGCTGTGGCAACATCTAGCAATATTTGGTGATGTGCTATGTAGCGCCTGACATCTGGCGAAACTCAAAGCCTCTGACATGACGCAATGTCACCTAATTTTTAAATACATTTTTTTATTTGTTATTTAACTCACAATGAGGGATATTTCATTATTTATTTTGAAAACTCAGTGTAGGAGACGTAAATGCACGATTTAGTTCGGATTCCTCTTTTATTGACGAGGGACTTACCCCGAAGAACTTGGGTTCATCACCCAAGAGGCGCAGTTCAAGAAAATTGCGGAGCAAACTGACGTTAGTTACGGGTGCTTGCAGTGGATACTTATCAACAGCTTACAAAAATGTAATATAAACAGCTGACTTCTGCAGCTTAGAACAGCAAGCGTAGTTTAGAGTCGGCTGATACGCTACACCAATAATCCTGGTTGCTGCGAATCATTATTGTTCACGAACAGTTCAGGGCTGCACGAGCAACGAACGTATTAATGAAGCCCATAGATCGTACTGGAAGCTCCTGTTTATACATAGTGCTATCTAGCTTTTCACTTCAGTTCGGTACTGCTCAGCGAAGTACACTGACAGAATCCTTACATCGGACATCGCAGCGCTCGAAACCAGCTTCCAAAAAGGACATGATGTGTGTCTCTGCATTGTCACTCCTGCCTCATATTGTTGATACTTTATCAATACCGTCATGGCACTGCTCCAATTTTAAGTAGGAATTGTGTTTAAGACATATCAGTTTAATAGAAAAGGGAGCATGCCGATGTTGTGGGACGGAGATTCTTCGTGTTTTCTGCAAATGACAGCGGCCCTAGAGCGAGATATTAAAAACTGTACGAACAAGCATCCCTAAATCAACATGAAATAAAGAATCAATTATTCTTCTGCCTTTTGCTAGTAAAGTTCAAACAGCCAAAAGTCGGCGCCAGAATGTCGCTCGAATTCAAGTACATCAGGACTCTAATCCCACTTCTCGATCATGCCAACGAAAATAACCAAATGCTAAAAATCTTAATCTGTAGTACACTTATAGTAATGAAATACGCTTAGCACTCGAACCTCAAGCAAAATCTTAATAAATAGCAAAAATATTAACGTCGAATTCGATTAGAATTAGTGACTTTTTTAATATTTTGCATATTCAAGGAGCTCACTGCCTTCTAACTTTTTTCTCTGTTTTTGCAAAATATGAATTTTGAATTTAATGCTTCATACTACAAACGGAATATAATACAAAACATTTGTACATGGGATGAATATCAAGATACAATTCCTGGAAAATTTCTTCCTCAGACCCAGATTTGGGCGACATGTTTTTCGCTTTTTACTTTTTTCGACAGACTGAACGCAGATGTGTTTTTGCTTCAGATTTTGCAGTTTTTCAGTAATGCAAAAGAACTGAGGTTTGATTCGATTTCTATTGAACCTTGAATTCTATTCTTCTTCATTCAGCAATTTTCACAATGGATTTCCTGAACAAATTGTTAAAAGCAAGGTACCAATGGACAAATTTCGTGCTTGAATGCACATCAGGTGAGTTCTGCTTCAGATTTCACGCTGAGAGTTAAGATTGAATTTATATTCCAAGTACAAAAGATCGTTCTTGTTCACTGCATCAGTCCACACCAGGAAGTAACGAAGGCAATTCTTTTCCATTGGTGTGCTTGTACAAGCACTCTTTGAGTCATAAAAGGAAGATTGCGTGCGTTTTTTATTCCTACTGAATTTCTTTGCTCTAAATATTCTGCTCCCCAGATGCAAAGATAACCTGCGTGGCTCCAGAGAATGATTGTCAAGTGCAGCAGTTGCTGGCGGAGCTAAGAAACATGATCCTCTAAGTGGAGCGTTAGACCCTCGCCAACCCCTGAACTCTCAGAATGATTTCACGTTCGTATTCATTCTTGCAGTGTCGTTTGAGGCAAGAAATTCACGTTGGAGAGCATTGGTGTGACATTGGTGAAAACGTCTTCTTTTAGGTATCTAAACTAAAGTATCTCTGACGCATCATAACTTAGAATTTCTTATTGTATCTGATCACATCTCACATATCTGATAATACTGTATGTGACATAATTTGATCTGATGCATAACAAAATTCCTGTGATTGCTCAGGCAACATCTAGCAATATCTTGTGATATGCAAAGCAGCGCCTAACATTTGGCGAATCTCAAAGCCTCTGACATAACGCAATGTCATGTAATTTCTAGGAACATTTCCCTGTATCAGTTAGCACTTGATAGTTCTTTAATTTTAGAGACAGAAATTCTCGTGCACAAGCCTACTCATTAATATGAAGCGACAGAAATTATAATTATGATATAGCTTACAATTGAACTATTCTGTTATAAAAGCTCTTTAAGATTTAATATGTACGTCTATCTAATAAAAATTTCTTACACTCACTAGAAGAGGGTTGGTCGCCTCGCCTGTCTAGTCGTTTCCTGCAAACAGAAGAAAAAATGCTTTGGAATTATACAGTGAGGCATACAGTGAAATGTCATCCAAATTATCCCATGGTAAGTGTTCGATTTTCTCAAGGTGAAACGAATGAATTCCACCAGTCTTATACTAAATTTCCAATTTACTCATTATCTACTGCATTCTTCGTACGAAGTATGGATAAGCCATGGCTTTCGTTCATGCTTGCGTTCAAAACATGAAGAAACTAAAATTGCAATTTAATGAGGGTTACGGATGAAATTGAAAATCAGAGTAAAAAAGTCAATGAAGCCTGCGAACGCAAGCCTATACTGCTACGAGCCTTAGAGCTTGGAAGTTCATTTCGATTTCGAAGAAACACCGCAAAAAATAAGAATAAAGGTTATCCATATCTCAATTTTACGGTTACAGGCAGCATCTTGCTCTGTTGCAGCAATTGTTCGTGTGCGGGCGATGGTGTTGGGCGAAAACTTCCAATTCCTTGACTTCGTGGTGTGCGAGTTTGTGGTGAACTGAGAGATACTTTAGTACATGATCTGGAACAAATTCTGCGGTTCAGAAGCCATCCGTTGATGAGGTTAATTTTGTAAGTTAAGGAAATGACAATCCATGCATGATTCGAAGGCTAAAACGTGTGCCTAAATCTTAACTTACTACATTTCTGAAGGCTCATTTTTCTTCGATTTTGCTCTGTATTTATTGGTTTCGGCAAATTTTGTACATACTATGTCCGGCGTTCCAGACTGTTCAAAATCTTTAAATGAATGTGTTTTCATTTGATCTACCTGATGAGGATTCAAAAATTTTATCTTACTCATTCACTTCCACATCTTCATCGAAAATGTTCATTTTAAATACTCAAATTATTCGTACCCCTTTAACTTCTCATAAATAATTATTTGCTGGTTGTAAAAAAATTCGCAGCTTTCAGTGGTATTTTTGACATTTATTGCTGACATCTCTCGCTGAAATAGCGCACAAGACGCTAGATCTGTCATCGATGGTCCTGATTACCACGTCTAGTTACACTCTGACTACTCTGACTAGTCACACTTCGACTTCTTTTGCTAATCGCACCCTGACTACTCAGGCTTGTCACACACCGGGAGCCACTCGACAGAAGTTAACACCCACACTACCGTCCCTCATCCCCGGTCTCACCCCGATTCAAGGACAGCAGCGCGCAGAACCTAAAAGTTCAAACTATTAACAAATGTTGTGAGTTAATCATTGGAACAACTGCGCCGCGCCGCGTCCGGTTTTGGGGGATGGCAGAGGCGAGCGACTCGAATAGAGAACGTTGGCATACACTGGAAAACTGGTAGCAGACGACGGTGTTTGAACTATGACATTCCTGAAGGGCCTACAAACCTCTGGCCTGCAACATCCCTTTCATGCACGTATCGTAGGTTAGCACCGCAGTTTAAACTGATGATTGTTGTTTAATGTAAAATAATCGCATTTCCGCTCGTTTTTTTTCTGTTAAGGGTACATGTCGTTTGGTTCTGTGCAAATAGTTTTCAATTTACGAAACTGGATGAAAACCTTTAACGAAGAAATTGGGAAATGCATACTAATTGTGATTATGAAGGTTTCAATTATTTGTTTAAATTTACCGATAAAACATGAATACATACATATTGATAGTCATGCATATTTAGGCAAACTTGAATTTCGAGACCGATAAATTATTTCCGTTGACAGCTATCATTTTTTAACTTTAAGAATCCGAATCTTGTGGCAGTTTGGGTGTTCAGCTGCTGTTTAATGTTTTGACTTTATTCATAAGCGTCTGTATTTTTTTATGATTGTTTCAGGCAAGAATGATGTAACAGACGCTCATCCATTTCGTTTCGGCCACGTGTAGCGAACTCTCATATGTAATTAGAGCACATGAAGTATTGCTACGCATCGAAGGTAGACCAAAACGTAAGTTTTAAGTCCCCGACTTCATAGATGATTTTATTGGTACCAGAGCACAAAATGAAGAAAAATAACAGAGACTAAAAAAGTATAAAGTGATTTTAAAGGTACTAGATCACCAAAAAAGACTGAAAAACCCTAGCATAAAAATGGTCAGTGGTGATTTTTCCGGTACAATAGGACAAAAAACAAGAATTGGAAAAGTCAGAGGTGATTTCATAGGTATTAGAGGATAGAAAAGCTAAGGGTTAAAGAATTCAGAGGGGATTTTATTCGTACCAAGCCTGGGGGTGCCACGTGTTTCAGATATGGCACAAGTCCGATGTCTGGTGGTACTTATGTGCCTAGCACCCCGTATGAGACGAGAATCATATTTTTTGTCCGCTTTGGAATTCTTCCAGAGAGGCAGCAACAGAAATATGTGCAGGCACGCAGCCTGTGTTTTTTGACTATAGTTTGTGGGATATGTAGTAGGTCTCGCCTACAATAATTAAGTTTGAAATGCATTAGATAACACAACTCTGCAAAACTCTATCTTGATAACATGTTCTGAGCTTGCATGTGGTCGTTCAAGGTGATTTTGTTATTGTCACGTTGGTTATACCCTAAAATTAAACACTTATCATCGAATAATATATCAGTATGTATTTATTTGAGCATTTTATTTAAAAGCGCTGCTTAATTTTTTATTTGTCTTCTATCTTATTTTCCGTCTTACCAACTCAACGAAATTTTTAGAAAATATTATTAAATTTGTTACAGCTTGAAAAAACATTTTTTTCCCATCATTTCTAAGAAAACTAGTCAACAACGTTTTATGGTATACTCAATCAGAATAATTCATTAGAGTGAGGAATGCAATAAAAACATTCTGACACTGAACAAAACAAAGCAGTAGCGTTGTTAGCACAACACGTCGTATTTAACAGGGTAAATTTAAAGGAAAAATTGCGTTTTGCTTGGATTACAAATGAGCTCTGATTGTTTTCTTCTTCTTAGAAATTATTCAACGTTGAATTCTTCATCCATGCTGCCTAAGAGTTAAAACTAAAGAGATTCGTTCAAAACCGAGAAACGACAGAGATAGAGATTCATTGACAGAAATTATTTTTTACAGAAATAGTTTCAAGTTAGCGCCGGCCACTTCATTATGTATTAAGTGAGTAATTTTTAAAATTAAGGGCATGAAGTTGATCTTCGAATAAGAATATCATCTAAAAATATATTTTAGATCAAGTCTATTTTAAACTTGTAAATAATTGAAAGATTTATTAATGTCCTCCACACTTTCATAATGGTGAACTCAAACATTAAATATAAAAAATAGCATGTTAAAATGTTCATAATGGCGAGTAAAAAAAATGTTGGCTCACCAAGTGTAGAGTGAATAGAAATTGAAGTGGTTATATTCAAATTAAATGGCAGAATGCGTACTCTCCCTTGGTGATTTGGCAGCGTTTTTTTTTATTGCAAGTAGTTTTAAAAAGTCATTTCCTGGGAGATGAATGACGTCTCATTCTCTTGAAAATTAATGTTGAACATTGGCCCCTCCTTTGCCAGGGGCTTCCCGACTTCTATTTGTCTCTCTCCAACATCGAAGTAGATTTATTATTTAAATGAAATTCAAAATGTTGAAAATTATAATCTTTTTAAACCGATGCATTCATTTTAGTCGTGTGTTGCTAAGGCATACAATCGTTACGTAGTATACAACTGCATGGCTAAAATGGTCTGATCTCTCCAATTCCGGTATCCGTCGCACGTTCCCCGCTATACGGTGGTGCAGTGTCTATGCTAGCACAGAAATTGCCCTTACACAGCACAACTTGCACCTGGCAGAGATCAAACTGAAAAATCGATGGCAAAAATGCATCTACATGAGAACTTTTTTTCGTTTTGAGTCAACTCAAGCATCCACTCAAGGCATGTGAATTCTGATCTTTCATACCACTCTCATACCACTCATTTCTTTGAGCATTTGAATTTTTGTTGATATTTTTATGGTTCACCTATTATAGTACATGTTTTATATTTCCTGTTCACTTACGATGAGTTTCAAATAGTAATATTTCTTCTCCCCCACCGACATGCTTTTCCCATCAATGTAAAGAACCGCCCGGATGGCCTCCAGAATCTAGCGGTGGTGCAAAGTGGCAGGGTCTCTGGTTTTTTCTATCTGGTTAAAATTGTCAAATTTTCATTTGCTTAAAAGTACTTGGCCGTTTATGTGTGGCCATTTTGCATCATTTTTTCTTTATTAGCGAATGCGACACTCCATGTAGTATAATAAAAAATGTTGGTATAGGAAAACTTCAAAACGTAGTAGTTATGATAAGTTTCAACGAGAACATAATGTGTTGCGTGTTTCAGTTAGTTCACTCCGACAGGAGAAATTGTCAGTCGTTATACTATCAGTTTTCATTCAGTAGTATTAGTGGTAACTAGAGTGCATCGCAAATTGCTCGCATGATCAACTTTTTTTCTAGTGTACAGCACCATCCAGCCCGTGAAAAACGTCGAAGTGAAAATAAATAGAGAATTGTGTTCAAAAGTGAAAAACAAAGTAACAAAACGAGTACACGGCTAAAGTATACAAGTAATTCATAGTTACGCGTTTTTACAAGCATCCCAAATCTTCGATATAGAACATATTTCATTATTTTAGGCATCATAAATCCTTGGAATCTGCCAAGGATGTTTTTCAAGGCAAAATAATCTTTCATCGATTGCAAGAAAACGAATACTATTTTTCAGCTATGAAAAGGCATGCATAAGATTGACTGCTACAACAGACCCGCCTTTATTCTGGTACATAAATTCTCAAAGTTAATGGTGTAATATTACTGACGAAAAAATAAAAAAGTACTCTCGAAAAGAGAAAATAACGCAAAATTGCTGTCCAAATATGAAAATTTTGCACCGTACCCACATTAGAAACTTGTTCAAGTGAAAACGTTAAGGTCAAAAGATTTTTGCTCTTGTTGATGAATCAACAAATATTTCTGTCAAAATCAAAGAAATGTTGCAAGTTTTGTCAATGAATCTGCTGACAGTGCAAATATAGAACTAAATTTTTAGCGCTTCTTTCCTCTTCATCTGCTAGTGTAGAGCCTCTCTTTAATGTTATGATCCCTAAGATTCAAGAATAAGAAAGGGTTTAAAAGAATTGCATTTGTTTTCCAAATCTCAAATACACTAAAAGTGGACGTAGTGAGGAATATCAATAAATATTAGAATACCATGTTAATTAGATTAGAACATTACCGTAAAACTTCATTTGAATGCAATATCACTTTCAACCTTCTGTGCGGTAGTTTTGCAAAAATTAATCTCTGGCACATGTACAGCGTATATTCAGAAAAAAATTCACCGTGATGACAACTCCGACACCGAATACAGAGTTGCCTACCATGAAGGTTGGCAGAAGTGTTACAATCGTAACAAATGTGTTACCTTTCGCTGGGAATTTGCACTTTGATGACTTATGTTAAAATTACACCAGAGATTGTTATTTTCTCAGATTTTTAATTCAATTAAATTGTGTCTCACTGGCTTCATTATGATACGCAAGATTTATTTATGACTAGATGGAACTGATTTCATATCTACAACGTTTCTGTTAAAAAATCGTCCTATTTATAAGCTATCATTAGTTGAATAGAGGTAGTTATTAGTTTGTATTAACTAATTTGACTTGTGACTTACAAATCAAAGTTACACAGAATGTTTTGTTTTTACGAGTATCAGTTCATTCGATGTTTCTCTACAACTGCTATTTGATATGAGCTCAACTATGCTATTTGTTGAGCTGTCTGATTATGAAAATAATAAAAACACTATAGCAGTGAGGTCGTGAAGACGTAGGACCAAAAAAATCTAAAAAGTTTTGCTATAGCTTTTCGCAGAGAAACGCAATGTTGTACATTTATCGACCTTATATTCATGGATCGTGTTTACCCGAATAACGTTACATCATTCTCTAGCATGTCCTGAGAAAGCATATTCTATATTAAAAAATGTTGAGGTGAAAAATATATCACAATTGAAAGTAGAAATAGTGAATGTTCCTTGATACTCTTAAAATCTACTCTCTGGCTCTGGCACTTAATGAAAGGCATCTCTCATTGTAATTAATATTATGGTACCGGAGAACTTGCAAGTTCAAAACACATGAAAAGATCTAATCCTGCTTCCTTACTAGTTAGGATACATTTTTATGTAGTAAGATGTTGAAAATATTTCATCCACTTTGGAATTTTAGAACTTATTACTTTTTCATCGAACTTGTTACGTTTTAGGGCTGAGATTTGTTACTATTCACGAAAATCTTCTCGTCTACTTGTAACCTGTCTCGCCAGTTGCCCTCTGACGCTTATGTTTGGTAGGCAACGTAGCTGACCTCGTGTGTGTGAGGGTTGTACGGTCACGTGAAGGGATGGATACTTCCCTCGTTTTCCTGAAGCACTGGTTGTATGATGGTGCAGTTAACATCGATTGGTGTGCTGCAGCTCTGCGCGGCAAAAGTTTCGTTTTTTGTATCCCGTAACTATTATGGTTTAAAGTGTCTTGTTTTTGAATTTCTACACAAAGCGTGAAAAATGATATCCCCTTGGTAAAGTGCAAGTTTGCTTTACTTGCAGTGGCTTGCGATGTCTTGAGTAAGATTTTTAAATTATTTCACCCTGAACCTGAATGTAAGGAGTGACCGTTGAACTCAAAACTTTGGATTGCAACTCGTTCTTTCCTTCATCATTAAGTTGTGTAAAATATTCAATTCTAAGTTAAAATAAATATCTATATTATGAATTTATAAAATTCTAATGAATATGTTCATAATTTATCGTTCAAACAAATATTCATAGTGTGACTAATCCTTTGGGGCAGGAAGACTTCCGCTTTATTGCAACCAGTTAGCTACAACAAGCGTCTCTTTCATGGCATCACTGATATCGTCATTAGCACATCCAAGTTTCGATCATCAGTACAACGTGTTCAATAGCAGCGCTATACCAATCCAAAAACGCAGGCTAACTGATTTCTGAACCACTCACTAAATTGACATAATCTTGTGGAATTACATTTTAGGTGAACAGTCTTGGTGTGAGCGTCGCGGTGGCCTCTGTGCTTGCGTCCTGCACGTTCCTCCCTAAGATAAACCGCCAATTCTTCGAGAGAATGCGTTGGGTTTTGGACTCACGGAATGGGAATGTCGCGTGATTAGCCTTAGTTTCAGGTTCCTCCTGTGTTTTTCATGTTACTATTCATGCAATAGCTGACTAAAGTATATTATTCTGCTCTGAAATAGAATCACGCATGGATGTACGAGTAGTTGACATTCTGATACGCTTTGATATGTGTTTCATCTGAGAATTTCTTTTCCTGTACCTTGTGGTTCAAAATCCTGACTATGTTCTTTATAGAAACGGGCAAATTTCGTTACACCTAACAAATCACAAGTCAGCAAATAAATACTTGGTAAGTCATTGTCGCCTCCACGAGCACACTCTGAAAAAACAGAGGTCCTTAAAACCTTTTTACTCTCACTCCCTCCTTGGGAACTGTCGGTGGAAATTGTGTGCAGATGGACCGGTATATAAGAGCTCACAACAAAGAATATTGTAAATAGGTCTGCAAACATACTCAACGGTGGAAGTTCACTCTTTTGTCGAAAACATTACTGGGCAAAAGCAGGCATTACTGCGGAGGCTCGTGCCCTCCAGGTTAAGAACCACTGCTCTGAAGGATACTACAAGTTCGCCGTTGGCACGAGGCGAGTTAAGTTCCTCGTATCGCGTTACTTACGAGCCCACGTTCCTCCTATTGCGACTTGTATAGTGTACGAGTGTTGGGGCTTGGGTGGGGGACGTGTGTGTTGTTTCTTCATTTGATCTATCATCTGATCAAAATTCAAACTAAAGCAAAGCTAGTGAATAAACTTTGTCACCAAGACTAAATGAAGTGAGAAAGATAGGATGAAATGAAAACCAAAGAAAAATCAAACCCTTAGATACGTTTGTGTATCACTATTTTCAAATCTGGATTTAAAGATGTCGATGACGTGATCAATATTTCTGGTTAGAGTCAATACTTACCGACCTTTCGATAAACGAACATATTTATTCCAATAATATTTATTCTCAGTGGCTGTTAATTCACATTTATTATTTTCAATGAAGAAGTGACTCCAAAGTGTTTAGTTAAAATGATTTATTAGCATTCAGGAGCACTGAGAATGACTATCGCAATTATTTGTTTCTTTCATGTTGCGAGTGCTTTAATGACTGAATATGATGCTAATTAATAATAGTGACAGATTTCATTATGTTTTGTTTTAAATTCTAACTTGTAGGTTTGAGAAAATCCAATTCATATTACATGAGGTTTGAAAATATCTCAAGTTCGGTCACTCATATGCTTCGCTCATCTAAAGTTCAAGTGGAGAGTTAAACAACTTTAAGAAAGAGGTTGACAAAAAAATTCTGACAGCGTTATGTTTTATCTGCGAAATAAATTCGTGTCATAACTGAATACTCTTACTGAATGACTAATAAGTTGACTATTCGTAAGACCTTTCTTCCACCGAGTTGCAAAACAATAACAGAAAAGACTGCGAAGTTGAATCAGTAGCTTTGCAAAATAAATCCATCAAATAATCTAACTTAATTGTACTCTTCACTTATTTACTTGAAAATTTGTACCCGAACAGTAAAGGTAAAGTATTCCGTTCTTTATTTTAAGTATCAACGCAATGTAAAATTCAAAACTGCGTCTTTAATGAGGTTGCTGTCGCAACACATCAGCTTCCTGCCATGGGATTCGCGGACGTAAAGATTCCTTCAACAGGCCTGATGGTCTCCATTTAAAGGCTGTATGGTGTCCCTACCCCCTCCGCACACTCCCGGCGCTGACCCCGGCCTATATTGCCCAGCTCCCTCGCTGCACATCAGCTCTCATATATCAGTATTGGTATAGAGTTACTGCATTGAATTGTAACGCAAACTCCTTCACTAAAATTTTCTCGTTAATAGATCAATTGTTTTCATTCTTCAAATGCTGTGCAAAGTGTACATGTTGAGTATCGTATCGTCGTTTTAAACTACTTTTGCTTATATTCATTTTTCTCATGGTCTCGTTAAGTTTTCAGATTTAATTTATTAATTTCTAAGACATTCTTACGAGAATTTCAAATCAAATATATTTCGTTTGTTAAGAATTGCTGTTCGTCGTTTGGCAAGGATTAGGTACGATAACGTCTGCGGTCACATAGATTTGTAGAAGATAAGAGTATTTACGTATACGTTCGCAGAGGCATGTTGCCAGCTATTGTCACAGAGAACTGAAATTTCTTAACTAAAAAAGCATGAATAAAAATGAATATTAAAAAAGTGTGGGTTATTGAAGTTTATTTCATTCAAACGGGAATTTGCTTCTTCAGAGGGTTTCATGCTGACCTTCAGCTAAAAAAAATTGTAGCCGTGTTTAGATGCACAACATACCGTCTAGCTTTCTGTAATGACTTGCCGTTACTCACAAATTATTGCGTGAAGGAAGTATTTGCGAGCGATTGCTTTAAAAAGCCGCTTGTTACGATTCAGATAATAGATAAATTTAAAAATTTAATATATAAATTTTTCATAAATAAATTTTTAACAAGTAAATTTTACGGATAATATGTAAATGTACGATTCACCTATAGCTGTTCTAAAATATTCGAGACCATCGAATTCATATAGTATTTCCTGGCGTAAAGAATTGCGAAATTTTATGTCATGTATATGTAAACTGTCAAAAGTCATGAAGTTGTGTTATCTCTTATAATTATCATTACATGTATCATCAAATGTAGTTTATGCAAGATTAGGAGTACATTGCCCTCAATCATTTTTCGGCTGGTGACATGGGTATTACAATACTCGTGTGTGTGTGTGTGTATCATTAAAGTGTTTAACTTTAAGATTTTTTAAAAACCAATGATGGGAATTTTGTACCATCTCTATTGGAAATAAACTGTTTTTCTTTACCCCGTCAAAAATTACCCCGTCAAAATCTTTAGCAGCACCTTCAATATTTATAAATGGTTTACTTATCATTCGCCGTAAGAGTGCAGTGGTTATCAGCACGAAGTGAATGCATGGATTCTCCAGCGAACTCAAATCTTAAAGTTCAAACGATTACAGAGTATCTCCACTGCAAAGTGGCGTTATAATGTCCTGGATCCACACTATATCTCAAAAGAGGAAACCGTTAGTGTCCAGTGGCAAACTTGCATCTCCAGTTTAGACTGAGCCACTCCTAAGTCCGTCATTCCTGTACAGTACTCCGCATTCTTTGATCTCGTTACATATCCTCTTATGACCTCCTTCATGTGATAGCGTTTATGATTTAATAACTATTCTAATAGTTATAAACAAATTTATAAATCATTCTAAGTAAGAAATGATTGAATATGATAAGAAATGATTGAATCTATCTGAAAGTATTAATTACGTTACCAAATCATCATAGCAGTTCATGTTTATTTATCCATCTATTAAATTGAATCCATACGGAGAATGAAAACCATTTTGCGAAAAATATCGACTTCTTTATTTTACTCTTAATACAATCTGAAAAAATGTTAGCCAGATTCTTTCAATTATGACTACTGATGCAGCGGCAATCAATGGGAAGGCAATCAATTAATTATTCAATAAATAACCAATACAAAAAGAGAAATGAGATGCTGGAAATAAGTAGGGCAGCAACATTCTATCAAACATACCTAACGTCTGAATCTGAGGAGGAAACGCTAACGTGGCACGGGCTGTGGAGCTGACATTGTGATACTGTGAAACTTGCTTTGTTTGAAATACAAATTGTAATGTTTTATGCATGCTTGGGTGGAACACGTCGATTGCATTAGTTATATGCTATTAAATGAGTGGGGCTTGTACAGGATATTTCAGATTGCATTGAAAAACTAAAGATGGAAATTGCCCCCTATTTAGAAGAGTAAACGCCATCTATTATGCCCTACGACGAAAATTTTTTACATTTGGTTTTTTTCTTTTTTTCTGAGAGCGGAAGTCAAAAAGGCATTTAGGATCAGAAATTAGGCTCGTGCATTTACGGTTTCGTAAAGTTAGCCGTTCAAGATATCAAGTTTATGGTTTCAATTCGAATAATATAAAGAAACATGAAGGAGTTCAAGGTGCGAAGTTCATGGATAAACCAAAACGAAGCATAGAATATTAAAGTCTTCGGATATTTTGCGTGAATTACAAGTCTAACGTGGTCTTAGCCGGCAAAATACGCTGATAAAAAATGACAAATGCTCTTATCACATGACTCCCACCACTATAAGCTCTTGCACTCAATTTGCTAGAAAAGAGCATATCTTGCACTCATTTTGCTAGAAAAGAGCTAATCTTGCACTTATTTTACATCAACTTGACGATTAGACGATTCCTGTGAGCAGAAAAACTGTAACTGTTGGTATTCATATGGTCGATTTCCAAGTTTTGCTTGCATTGGTAAAGCTGGCTCACCATGCGCCTTACTACATTTTACAGTTTGTATCAAAATTGTGTTCCAGTGTAGCTAGATTCATGAATTCAATAGATGTAATGACTGTATTTTAATAAGTTAAAATAACATCATGTGGAATATTTTTAGTTCGTTGTGTTAGTCTAATGAATTTTTATTGCTATGAAATTGTGTCAAAGGCTTTTATCAAAAATTTTTTTTCCCATGAAGTCCAATTTTTCAATAGGTTTTTGCTAACCATTTTCTGGTTTTAGGCAAACGTGTTGATGAGCAGCCTTTAGTATGTTGAAAGTTGGATTTAGCTTCAAATCTCTTTTATGTGTCCACACTACCGCTAGGAAGTATCTCGCCTCGCATGAATTACTTTAAACTTGTGTTACTGAACCTCCGCCTGATTAATTCAATTCCAGTGTCTAGCCTCTACTGAATTAATCAATTTGTTGTGTGGATTTTAAACGTTTTACTTCTGTTTCAGACGTAAAAACTCAAGTTTCAAAAATTGTGAAGCAAACAAGCTCTTTCAGTAATAAAAGAAGAACCCTTTTATAATATATACGTTGTTCTGAGCAGTTCCAACACTAAAATTGCTTTGTTGTCGTGTTCTGATAGCGTAGTTTGAATTGGTTCTTGTAACCCCAGGTCGTGAGCAAAATTAGGACCAGGCGACAACTTTCATGACGGTGTAGTGGGACGTTAGTATGTGAGCTGAAACTAAGGTGAGAATGCCGCTTTGCAGTGAGAAATTAAGCCCATCTTCCGAGTTTCACACAAACTGGCGCAACGAATATTTAAGCGATTGCAACCTAAATTTTCTTGTACGGACTTGCGAATCTATTTGAACAATCGTGTTCATTGTGGATCGTATTGTTTTTTATCGTGACTCTTTGAATTTTTTATTCGTGAAAAATGAGTCCCAAGGCAGACAATGTTGTGGATGCTGATGAGTGCGACCCAGCGACTGCAAGTCACAAGATGTTGCCGGAGCGTCAGCCTCTGGACGACGTCATCAGCAGCGTGGGATTTGGCATGTGGACGCTCGAATATTTCACGCTTGCAACGCTCAGTGAGTTGCGCTAGTCTTATACTTTGCGATCTGTGTCGTGAAGTTATTATGTTCTTGTGGGGATCGTATTTTTCTTCAGAAAGAGATTAACACTGGCTTGGCGCATCACCTATCTATGTTGCTATGGCGATGTGCACTTTAGTAGACTCGTGATTGCGCAAATTATGACGCCGTCATCTATCTTGTGACGAAACTGTATCCCCACAATCCATTTTTTTTTACATTAGACACATACTGTCATGTGCAAATGACCGACAGTATTTGAAAATCTTACGGTAATCGCGTTACCAGCAGTTTGTAGTCCAAACGAAACAGAACAATTAATAAAATGCCCTTATTTCACGTGCAAATACCAATGTTGAAAAGCCGATAGTGCGTACAATTTAAGTTGTAGGTTAGCAATAGAAAATACAGAATAATCAATAAATATGCCTACGTTTCAACTGAAAATACCAGTGCTGACAAGTTAATAGTTTCCATAGGATTAGTTGTAGGTTATTTGTAGATTTTGGTGAATTTCGGAATGAAATTTGCCTTAAATTTGTTATAAATGCATCTGTAAGGAAAAAGCAAAATTTTCCGCCCTAATAACAACGGTTGAATAGACCGCATTTTTAACTGATTGTCCCAATTGAAGTGAGAGCTTAAGCTAAATTATACACGGGGTATCTTAAGAAGTATACTCACTCTTTGACTCCCCATTATTCGTTTATTTTCTTTTGATGAAGGTGTTTATTTACATAGATACACGTCTAATGAGCTAAAACAAAGAAAAGACCATTAAATTTGGAAAAATGAAATGTTTTAAAGGAAGACTTAATTGACTTGAAACAAAAAAATGAGTTATCGTCAATCAGAGCTTGGTTACATTTTTTGGTTGCACAATGTGTGGGACTGCAAGTGGGATTTCCTAATCATAAGGAGGATTTGAGATTATACACATTTGGTCAGTTTGATTTTGTAATACCTAATTTCATCCGAATTTTAATTCATCTAAGTTCGACTCTGTAGCTTGTGTTATAAAGATGTGAATCATTGCTGAGAAATTGAGCGAGGCGTATAACGCACTAACGTTAGCAATGTTTTAGGAAATGATCGAACCCTAAAATTTATTCACACGAGTACAAAACTGGATAATAGAGCGTTAAAACTTGCTGCGATGTTAACTCGAAGGGTGGAGGCCAGCTTAGCAACATTTCAATACATTATTCATGACCAAAGTGGTCTCGCCTATTCGGCGGTTAGAGAGTAATATTGGGAACTTTCGCAGTATAAATTCTCCCCGATATATGCTAATTTCCGATACGCTATCTCAACAGACCAACAACAACATTTAAGATCGATGATATTTTTCAAGTGGACAGCTTATACAGGTTTCGTCAAATCAAGGGAGCACGATAAGAAAGAAAATGGCATGAGACTAGTTCATTGAGCTATCAACAGCAGCTGCCAGTGTCTGGTGAGCGCGTTAACTCGTCAACCGCGATAAGGGAGAACGACCTTGGTCAACGCACTCTCGGTGCTTCTACACTCGTCCGCGGACACTTCCTCTTGAATGTTCTATGGTAACTCAAGCCTAGGGTAACTCAAACCTTGGGTAACCCGAGCCTAGGGTAACTCGAACCTAGGGTAACTCGAACCTTGAGTCACTCAAACCTAGGGTAACTTGAACTTTGTGTTCATGAGTACAAGAATTTAGGGTAACTCGAACCTAGGGTAACTCGAACCTAGGGTAACTCGAGCGTAGGGTAACTCGAACCTTGGGTAACTCGAACCTTGGGTAACTCGAACCTAGGGTAACTCGAACCTCGGGTAACTCGAACCTTGGGTAGCTCGATCCTAGGGTAATTCGAACAACTTGGATTGGTACGCTTTGCTGTGCTAAAAGCAATGTAATATGACTTGCCATGAACTTTAATTAATGTAGGCTATCCTCGTAGGTTCGTTGTCTAGTTATTTGTTCAGAACCTTGCGGGTGGCTGCTGGAGGCAGTGCTGTCCATACCACGAACGTTTCGTGCAGCCACGTAGTGTTGTCATCGTATGCGATGTATTACCTCGGTTAAATCTGCTTGAATATTCAATGCTTAGAAAATTCGAGAGCTCGCTGCGTTTTCTACTACTGTTTTCTACGAGGAGAACAAATTGTTGATTCGCCGTTATGATTGTTTCTGAAAAGCACTTTATTGTTCTTTTCAATTATTTACTTTATTTGTTCCCGTTAGCAGAGGAAGTTGTAATGAACACTACACGAAATAAAAAATTGATTATTCTGAGGCAGTACTACCAATTATTGTTCAACTCTTTCGCTTTATACATAATAGTTGTCATGAATTTTACTTGGATCACAGCCTAATATTTGTATTTGTTTAACAGCCTAAAAGTTTATGCTTCAAACATCAAATAACAGAAAATCGGTTTAAAATTTCCATATTGTACGAACCACTTTGCGTATTAATCTATTGCAATTTGGTTTACAAGTATGACTGTGAACGAAATTCATTTTGAAACGCTTTCATATTGAAACGCGTTCAAATGAAGTTATGTCTGTTGGAGTATATGTAGACTGCAATATTGATCTCCATTGTTACTTACGTTTCCCATGTGCAAGTGAGTCTTTATTACCACTACGTTGTTTATTTACTTAACATGCTCGTTCATGGCTTACAACGCTGCCATCAGCCTACCGTTAGCACATTATGCAAATCACCGATCCCAAAATATGCAAGAAAATAAAAATCATTGTTCTGTTTCGTTTCTAGTTGACTGATTCGGCTTGTAGATGGTGAACGAGGAAAATATTAACCTTTGTGTGAGGCAGGACGCCTTGGAGTGAAGAAGTCGTTAGTATATGATAGAATATCTTGCAGAGTGTCGAGTAGAGTTCCGTGCAGAAGTGTAGAGAAGAGTGCCTGCAGGACATCGAAACATTATGTTAGAAAGATGAAGTATTTGTACTTATATACGTTTTCCCTTCCAAAATTTAATTAATGCTTTTACAGATTTGCAAGAAGTATTAGCTAGCATGGAAATGGGATGGTTCTAAAAAAATTAAATTCGTTCGAATCGATGGTGGTCTTGTCTTTGACTGAAAGGAAGTAAAAACTTTTGTGCACAAAAATTGACCTGATCTTTTCTTGCCGGACTTCTACATGCCAAGCTATCGTTCTTTTATTTTATTTATCGTTTACTAATTCTTGTACACACATCAATGCTAAAAAAGGATTTAATTTATCTCTGAGCCCCCATACCAAATCAGACATATTCATTTCTAACGCCTAGAATATTTTGTTAAATAAATATCAATTGTTAATTATTGTAAACGACATTTTTAGAGCACGAGATCATTTTTCATAAATCATTCTATAGAATGCATGCCTGAAGCGGCAAGCTCTGAGCCTTACATGATGTAGCTAGAGACCAGTGGTCTCCAAACAACTGTCCGCGGGCCAAATCCGGCCTGTCAGTGTGATCAATTCGGCCCACAACAATACACAGTAGTAATTGAACTATCCAATTTTGCAAGCGTATGTTCGCTCAGGGCACGAACTCGGCGATTACTCTAGAAATTATAGACAATGGTAAGAAAACTAAAATTGTTTTGGCTCTTTGAACCTACTGGAGTAATCAGTATGGCGCCCTAAGGCTATAAAGTTTGGAGACCCCTGCTAAAGACGATACTCTTTCGTATTCATTTTTTTTTCTCTGACTTGCTTTGGTCCGGAGATAACATGCATTTAATTTTTTGTCAATGAAACTTGCTAGGATACTTCTTAATAATTACTTCACCACTTTTTAAAAGTACTCGCTTTGAAAAATTACTTCTGTTGTCTCACTCCGCGAAGGTATTTATCTCGACAGTTCCCATGTCGATGCTGGTGAATTTGCTGGTGGCAGAATTCACGGCAGTGGAGGTGGAGTTTACGTGCGACGTTCAGTCGGGCAGGAGCAGCCAATCCTTCCTTGCACCTGCCCACAATGCCTCCCTATTTCCGGACGAAGTGCGAGCTACTGGAGCTGCCATCGTCGACGCTCCGCTCTACCACCACTCACCCTTGAAG
>JACJUY010004381.1:56911-72516 GCA_014220935.1 Platorchestia sp. MABIK
TCCTAGCATCTGTTCAGCCCTTGAAATGAGTAGTTACACATTGTAATGAGTAGTTATGAGTAGTAGTGTCTGTTGTGACTTGCACTGGTCTGAAATGAACTCAGTAAACTTATAATTTTAGAGCATTTTATCTAGTGGGTTTATTATTTGCTACAACGGAGAGAATAATTGAAGAAATCAAAGAAAATGTGATAATCTCATTGGTAAAATCTCAAATTGAAAGTCTCATTTTTTCATTAATAATACTTAATTAAGTTGCTTATTACTTAATGTTACTTATTTTTTTAATACAGCAGTGAATCAATTACCTATGTCGGCAACTATTCCCCTTAACATTTTGTGCATTTAAATTAAGATGAAGCAAACTGTGATATTGAAATTTTTTAATCATACAATACGAGCGCAGCATATATAAGATTTTAAAACCGTTTCAGATGAGCGATTTATTTATTAAACGCTCACAGGCAGATACAAAGCATTGAATCGGAAAGAG
The DNA here is from genome assembly GCA_014220935.1 of Platorchestia sp. MABIK. Classification (NCBI taxonomy): domain Eukaryota; kingdom Metazoa; phylum Arthropoda; class Malacostraca; order Amphipoda; family Talitridae; genus Platorchestia; species Platorchestia sp. MABIK. The sequence continues at coordinate 57,405 of JACJUY010004381.1, forward strand.
TTTCACTTTATTTAGCAAACGATAATTCTTTGTATTCTTTCTAGTATGAGGAAGATTTGGGAAGTACAATTTCAGTTATTTTTCTTCAAAATCAACATTGATAGAAATCTAATCTGCATTAACTTTTTCAAAGTTACCATCATTTAGTTTCGGTTTGAATTACAGTATCATCCTGAGCACTTGATCAAGTAACAAAAGCTCCTATTGAGACAGTCGCACTGCTCAGACGACGCTTCTCCTCGTCCCACATCGCACTGAATGGCAACTCTTGGCTGACCACGAGTTTGTTTGTTGCTTCGAGTTGCACGAAATACTATGTTTGACAAGCGATATTTAATTATAACTTCAGATTTCGTGCACGAACACAAGATTGTATTCGCGCAAAGTACAGAGCATTGTACACGCACACGAACACAACGTATTATTAGTGTGAATGAAGGCTAGATTCAGAGAAGCTCAACAGCGTAGGCCACATACCCGCGTGACTGCCGATCATCTTCGTGCCTCACAACTAAGCTTGAGTAGCTCGTTAACTCAACTCGCACCATATCAAGATATCCGCTAGGGCTGAAAGAGCAGAGGCTGCTCAAATGAAAATGATATTATTGAGGTATATTTGTTTAAATCATATAGATACATGTCATCTTATACATTGGGTTTAAATGTCCGTTAAATCAATCCCAGGATGTAATGACGTATACTCCTATTGGGCTAGTGCCCATTTCATGTACCTGGATAGAGTGGGGAAATGTAACTAACTTCTTCCTTTCCCCAAAGAAAAGAAACACCTGGCACGCAATACGGAATATCGAGTCCTCAACCTTCCTTATGAGAGGCGAGAGATCTTACCCACCAGACCACTGGGGCCATTGTTAGGCGCACAACTTGAAATAACCCAAGATTGTGTGAGCTGAACCTCAGATTCTACCGAGTGAACTTGATCTCTCCTTTTTCTTTCCTTAAACCATATCATCCAATGAAGTTTGAGAACTTTCTGGTTGCCTCGTCGAGCCTGCCTGTTTTCTATTTTTCATGAGCATGTGCACGAGACCATGTTTGCAGGTATGAAACGCGTATTTAAGAAGGCCAATTTCCTCATACGTTTGTCATTTAGCTCGTGACCAAGTGACCGCGCGTCCCTGGCAGAACCTTGTCATTAAAATAAACCACCAAACTTAGTCTCAATGACGGGCATCATAGGATCAAGTCGCCGCCTTTCAGCCTCTCAATGCGGACGCTTGGCAGCCCTGAATGGGTGCTCCCATGTGGCTCTCTGCTGTCTGGCTGCCGTGGTTACCATCCGACGGTCCTAAGCAGTGCTCGAGTTTCTCGAGCGACTAGTTCACTCGTTGAAAATTAGTGAATATATTAGTAGAATTCTGCGGACGATTCATAACTTGAGAGCAAGAGTATTTAGGGTTAATATTTGAGCTTGATGCACGGTTTTCTGATCTTGGGTATTAATTCAAAACGTATGTTCACACTACTTTTCACAGTAAGGGGGCGCTGAAAGGAATTGTCCTTCAAAATGTCTAGAAGACAAAGACTCTGTTCAATTCAAAGCCTCTGGTCAACTTAAACTTAAATGTTTCCCACTTGCTATTGGCTTGAGTGTTGAGTGTGTGAAAGCCTGAACAATTATGTTTATTTTCATACCTGTATTGATTACATTGGCGTGAAATTCGGACAAGGACGTTCATATTCTCTGAATACATTTCGAGCACGATGATGATAGAAATATAATAAAAGTGAAATCAGCAACATTATTGGTACAAAAATATGAATCCCCCATCTAATGAAATTTATATTTTCAATTTATGTTATCCTACAGTACTTTGCCCTGGAAGCACGTGATGAGATGTGTGACTAGTTGCTCAAATAACTTTTTCTACAGTGGAGAGTGCTACAAACCCGCTCCCAATGACACACCACTCACTGCACGTCCGCTGTGCACTGCTTTCATCTACAACAATGAAACGTTTTCGTCCACCATCACTACGGAAGTAAGACTTGATCGAAGTTCATCATTTCATGAACCTCATGAGATTACGGACTTCAAGAGAGTGACTCTTCATTTCAGTGGGTCTCAATTTTATGGTTTTTCACCGCGTCTAATGAATATCATTGATTTATTAGTGTTTAACAAAATGAGGCTATATCATTAGTCCCATTTTGGGGTGTCGCTAGCAGATGCATAAATTATTGAGTATCGAATTGCTGGCGCTTGTTCACGACGAAGCTGAGTGAAGCTCAAAGATGAGCTATAATTAGTTGATCACGAGCGAGGAAAATTATATCCTTGCCATTTATGTCTACCACAACGAGGCATTTTATCTTTCAACATCCAGAATTTTATGCGAAAATTTAGTTTCGGATTTGTGAGATAACGCTTCTTCTATGTAATTTGTAGCGATTTTTCATAATCTCTTAATGTTACTATGACTACCATTCCAAGGTCAGTAATGTATTCTTCCTAGATCTTCTACAATAATTACAATTTTCCAAAAGCGATTGAATAGCCTGCTTTACTCTTTCGTAGCTGAGTGATAGTTTGTTTATTGCTATCCAATAACTGTTCGTCAAATCCCCGAATAAAATTATTTGTTCGAAAATGCATTCCTATTATACGATTCATGAAAAAGTTTCAGACAGCTCAGTTCTACATTTGTTCTAATGATTAGTTTATCTAGGGCAGTTTCGCCTCCATTGGTCGCTTTCGAGCGCTATTTTTCGAGTAACATTTCGATCACACGTACGTAGGTGCATTTGATTGAAGTTATTTATGTTCGTGCAGGTTGACTGAAATTATTTATGTTCGTGCAGTGTAACAGGAGTGATTTATGTTCTTACAGTTTACAGAAGTTATTTACGTTCGTGCATCTCGACTGAAATAATTTATGTTCGTGCAGTGCAATTGAAGTTATTTATGTTCATGCAGTTTGACTGATATGATCTGTGTTCGCGCAGTTTAACTGAAGTCATTTATATTCGTGCAGTTCGACCTGGTGTGTGCGAAGGAGTGGCAGAGGTCGCTGTTCCAGATGCTCTTCACACTGGGGTGCCTCTTCGGCGCGCCCGTGGGAGGAATTGTGGCCGATAAGTAATGATGCCGTCAGCGTCCGAGCGTAGCTCTCTGTCATGCTATGTGAATCGGCCACTTTCATATTTAATTAGAATTGTTTTTCAAAATAATATCAAACATAAATTCAAATATATTGGATATAACATGTTGAAGCCTGCATAGATTAATGACAGTGATTTTCTCCTTAGAGCATCGTGGTATTTTATTGAATTCCATATTCCATATTACTGAACTTCATATTGAATCGATAAATTATCAATTTTGAAAATTTCTACATTGAAGTTATTCATTTGAATATTTTGTAAATTGAGAATAATTTTCAAATTGTATTTCAAATAAAATGTTCCCTTCGATCACATTGGAAATATTCAAACCACATTCGTAAAATCAGGTAGTTAAGCGTCTCTATGCATACATCATACACAATGTATAAAACAAACGCACCTCCATCCATTTGCCAAGTTTCATCATATCTCTTTCCTCTGTGATACCCAAGTACATTGAGGAAAACCTTGAGATTGTTGAGCATGTCACTTTTCATTACATTCTTGCAGATTTGGCCGCCAGAAGGCGATGTGGTACGGTTGTCTAACTATGGTGGTGCTGACAGCTCTCCTGACCGCTGTACCCCTTCTGCCCGTGGTGTTCCTCTGCAGGTTCCTCCTTGGGTTCTTCACAGACATCGTGTTTATCGCCTCCATTACAATCGGTGAATTTTGAGTCTGTCTGTTTTTCAGTGTACGTTCTTCTTTTAACAGCCTAAGTTATTCGTGAAATGTAATCGTTAAAAAGTAAAGAGGACTGTGATTGTATACCTTCTTAGAATGTAATATTCAATAAATCGCAAGTCGTGTCTAAATTATTTTCTCCTCAATAGTTTTTGTAGGGTGTGAGCAGAATCTACGAAACCAATTACTTGCATTTTATGTACCTTATACTCATTTTGAACAGAGATGACCTCTTCTGCATCTTTTATGTATTCATGAGTTGTTGTTTTTACGGTATTCACGTTGTCTGTAATAGGTAATATACTTTTCCAGTGAGATGAGTAACGTAATGGTCATTTTTTCAAAGTGCTTTAGAAATTCAAAAATGCTAATTCTATATTGGATTTACCCTACTTTTATCCACTAACTAACAATCTAACTGCAACTGCAAGAGTCATTCTTACGTTCCCCCCACAGGCATGGAGGTGTGCCCGAGCAAGTACCGGCACGCGTTCGGGACGGTGGAGAGCCTGCCGTACGCCCTCATGTTGCCGCTGCTCGCCGGCATCGCCTACCTCTGCCGGGACTGGCGCCCCGTGCAGCTGTGGGCCTCCCTGCCGCTCTTTGTGGCCACCTGCCTCGCCTCGCCCTTGTGAGCCGCTGTGTGCAGCTCTCGGTGGGGCCGCGTGTGTTGTGTGCTGCCCCGTGTGTTGTGTGCACCACCGTGTGTTGTGTGCACCTCCGTGTGTTGTGTGCACCANACTTGTGCAATGCACTGTGTGTTGTGTGCAGCACCTCACTTGTGCAATGCACTGTATACATTGGGTGTCGTCAAAAATGGGTGTGTGCAATAACAGAGCAAAATTTACGTCACATTGGCAGTTGTTCAAATTCGTGCTAATTTATTTCTCAAATATTGAATTAAGCTTCATGACAAGTAACATCTTGCCCTCGATTTAGAAATTCATTTCTAATTATGTCTTTCTATCTGTCTGTTTCGATTTTGTGGGTATGTAATAGCGATCAAATGCTCAGTTTTTTTACGTATGAAAATTTCAAGAGAAAGCAAAGTCACTAAAGAAAATAAACGTAAAGGGCAAAAAAATGATCGTAAAGTCATACTTGCCTTAAAATTCTTCTAGACATGCACTCAGAGTCCCACAATTCCCATCTACTGCACTGAGAGAAATTTTGACACACCTGTGTGTGTCAAATGATTATTCAGAAATATTTTGATACACATTGAAACATTTCCTTTAACCACATATTAAAGCAGTTGAGAGAGTTGAATCACGTATTCACGTTTCAAATTGCTCAACATTTTTTTGTAGAAAAGCGAATAGTGTTAAAATTTTGTGAATGGAGCTCATTCCACCCCAAAAACCTTAGTACCTTCGCTTCTATTTCCTTTAATTCTTAGACATAATCTGTATATTAGTGTAATCAGTTGCCAGTCTAAACGAGTTAAATATTTAACTAAAATAAAATTAAATTACGTTAACTGTGTCATGGTTGGCACACTTAACTGTGTCATGTAAGCCCATGACACACAAAAGTGTGTCAAAATACATATACTGATTATGTATATTGTTGACACACTTATGTGAGCCGGTTTTAGGACAACTTGACACAAAAGTGTGCCGGTTTTGAGACAAAATTTTTCTTACTGTGGACGTGTGCTGTCGCACAACACGCTGAATGAAGTTGAGCCCACACTTTGTCTCAAAACGCAACATTTGCGCACTATGTATTACACATTTAATAACCGTCCTACCGATGGGTCTCAATTGAAAACGATTCTGCGCTTTCAGTGCCTTCGATTTGTACGTGTATGTAATTCTCCACCATGTTCTTTAACTTCTTTCACGTTTGTATTTCCTTTCGTATTTCTAACGAATAGGGTTCTCACCGTCCTCTCGTTGCAGATTGCTGGACGAGTCCCCCCGCTGGCTGGTGTCGCAAGGAAAGCTGGAGGAGGCAGAGAAAGCCCTCATCAGGGCAGCGAAGCTCAACAGGTCGGCCAGTGCCCTGCCTGTAGACCTCAGCGACATCTTACTCAAAACACACAAGGTTTGGTCACCCAAGTCTCATTGGTGAGGCTGCAAAATAAGAGATATGTTGAAATACTCAAACCATTCAAAAACAAAATCTAACAAATCATTTTGAAATTTTTAGGCAGTAATTGCGAGCAAGTCGTTTCAAATCAATGTCTACCGAATATTTTGAATATTTTCAGGCAAAAATTACGAGCAAGTCATTCAAGCTCAAAATCTAATAAATTATTTGAAATTTTTAGAAAATAATTACGAATGAGTCATTCAAGATCAAGGTCTAATGAATTATTTGAAATTTTTGGCTAATAACTACGATGACGTTCCGACAACATCCTTCGTGCATGAGCGCACAAATGATTTTGATTTTTCCTTCCTTGTTTTTCTGTAGGTATTATGACGTATGAATAATTTTAGATTCAGCTTTTCTTGGTGCAGTAATTTCTGACATTTCAGTGCTGCAGTTTACGCAAAGTTGGCGATGAGCCCTTTGTGACAGTCAATATCTCACGGGTAATTCGTCAACGAAATCTAAAGGAATTTCTGACTCAAACAAATCATCCGAGTAATTTGTGAACACAAATTCATCTTTGTGAGAACGGGAGATTTCTCCAAAGACCATGCCATTTAATTATGTATGCTGCAGTTATAGAATTTGGCGGCAAGGTTCTGAAAGCACTTTCTCATTTTGTAGCAAATGATGCGTCGTGTGATTTAGATTGCTGCATAAACATGAGTTAAGTAGCTCATCGTGCATTTGCGAATGTTTCAGTTTTAAGAAATTACTTTTGATGAATTCCACTTCTTGTCCGACTTTGATTTCTGTTTTGTCTGTCATTTTTCATTGACAATTGGAGAAAATTTTAAAAATTTAGTTTGAAAGTGAACTTATTTTTCAGTGAAGGCCAAGGTTTCTAGAACAAGAAATCGTCATACAATTCTTTTCTATTTTCTAATCATCTTGCTACAGTCACTAATATGAGATGAACATTTTCCATAGCCTGGTGTCAAAACGTGATGCAGAAATTTCTTATGGTAAGTCATGAGGTTCCTCCTCACACCCTGCATGAGCCGCTGCTCATCGCAACCCCATGGAAAGACTGGGCCATTTAGTGTTTCAAACACCAACAACCATTGTGCAGTACAACAGAAAATTTATCAGTGGATCGCAAAGTAATGCAGTTGTGTTTTAATATAGGCTACAGAAATTTCCTCGAATGCTAATTAAATGACTCCTCAAACGAAATGAGTTGTAGATCACCTGTTTTTTAGGACAATTAGTGTTCAACTTCTCTCTGAAAAAGTGTTCCAGTGATGCAAAGAAGGCCTTTCAAAATGCCCCAGCTGAAATGTACGATCATATCTTGTCTACTTCAGGACCAGCTGCAGAGCCAGCACGACAGCAGCTCGTCTCTGCGCAGCCACGTGGTGAGCCTGGTGTCCACCTGGGAGATGCGGCGGCTGACGCTCGTGCTCACCGTCCTCTGGTTCTTTGAAGGCACCCTCTACATCAGCCTGCCCCTCAACGCCAGCACACACCAGTAAGCCTGCCTTCTCCACGCGTCCTCAACTCGTGCTTGGTGTCCTGATAGCGCTTTGTTGCTTGCTCTTATTCAATTGCAATGTATTGCGTATCAGGGCCGGATTTTCAATATACGTTCTCCTTATTCCCAACTCGTGCTTGATGTCCTGCTAGTGCTCTGTTGCTCTTATTTATATGCAGTGTGTTGTGTATCAGGAGCTAGATTTTGAATATATCTACGTCATCGTACCGACGTAGAAGATGTGTAGTTTCTTCCAGGTTGACTTAAAGGAGCTTACGATGAGAGCCGTACTGCTGTGAGGACTTGAATTATTTGATTTTCCCATGCTAGAAATTCTGCATCAGCACCCAGAGAAATCCCTAGAGACTGCTGATCTTTGTGCGTGCACTGAGGTGCAGTTTATCTTTCCTTGTCCATTCGCCTCAGTAGAGTTTGAAGTCGGTGATTTCTGACCTGAATTTCGTCTTTTAATTCTGCATTGAGTGACTTTATTTACAGTGACTGCCCTAAAGATTGGGTTTCTTGTGCAAAACCTTTGAGTGATGGCAACCCAATTATTAGCTCGCAACCAGTTGAAAGGAATCTTTGATGTGGAAGGATACCTTGAAAGTTTCTTCACAGTATCCTCCAAATCCGAGCATGAAGAGTAAATCTTTTTTTAGATAGGTCTGAATTATTTTCCCCTTCAGTGATGAATAATCACTCGTGAAGTTTGTAATTATACAGAGGGAAAACATTTTATTTCAATCAAGTTTTACGTATGATATCATGTATTGCTTTTATTTCCCAATAATTTGTGCCGTGACGCAATGACCTCAGTCTGGGCAATATTCATTTCCCACACCAGAGCCAAGGGAGAAATTGCAGCTTTCTCTTCGTTTTTCCTACGAGAAGAAACACCGAGATCGGACTACTGGGCTTTATTATACGACTTGCCGCAAGAAAGCCATGTGCTCAAACCCCAGAAACCACGGTGGCCAAGTAACGACTCAACAACTGCTACTTTAAACAATTATGCCAATTTTTCTAATACAACGACTTCACGACTCTTACTTTGAAACAAATTAGGCCAGTGTTTGTAATGTAACGACTGTTCCTCATCCAGGTCGCCGTTCCTGTACATGGCGCTGCTGGGGCTGCTGGAGGTGCCCGGTACACTGGTGGTGACGCCGCTGGGGGGCCGCTACGGACGCAAGAGGGTGGGCTGCGCCTGCGCAGTCACCACCGCCGCCATGATGCTCGCCATGGCAGCCCTCAAGGCCGCACGTCAGGACGTGGGTAAGGCTCTAGTGCGCTTTTTCATTGAAGTCTTTGTGCTTACATTTTAAGAGTTTTTAACTAGCTTCGATTGTTGCCCCAATTAAATTACCTTATCTTCCTTGTGTCAATGAGTGTTTAAAAATGTTAATTTTAACCAAATTATGGGCGGGACTTATGAAAACGTCAGAACGTGCTTTAGGTAAACATTGTATACCACTAATATACAGCAAATCTTAAGCAAAAGTGTTGAATGTTCCTCTTTTCGCACCTCTTCAAATGCAGAGAGTGGCCTAAAAAACGTAGCAGACGCTTTTTCACTATGCCACGTCCTCCGGTTCAATACATCCTTAGATATGATGCCTCACAGGTTCAATAGACATTACAACGTGCACTGTAGCTTCCTATTAATTATTAACATTAATTCGTGTCGCAGAGTGGCTGCAGGTGGTGCTGGCTGTGGTGGCGTACATCGCGCTCGTCGGAGTTTCGCAGGTACGAAGAAGAAGGATGCTTTATTTCAATCAAGTCTGGTGCATATCATCTTGTACATTGGTTTTTCAAATGCCTTATAACTAACACCAGGATGCAATGACGGTTATTCCCGGTCAAGCCGGTACCCATTTCCGACGCCTGGGTAGAGTGGGGAGTTCTCCGTTTTCCCAAAGGGGAGCAACACCGGGCAACACTGCCGCGGGTCGAACTGCCGGTACCTTCCCGTGAAGGGCTCGTTCTTAACCACTCGGCCACGGTGACCACAGCGTTTTTGTGTGACGTGTCCAGCTCAGTACAGACTTTGAGGAGAGTGTCAGTGTCACGGCACCTTCGGCCCTCCTCACTGGTGTGAGCACAGTCAAGTGTCGAAGAAGGATTTAAACCCTCGATAGGGAAAGAAAAAGAAATAGAAAAACTAGAGAGGAATATACACAAAAAGATAGAAATAAGAGATAAAGAGAGCTTCCTAAACTGCATTTACTTGACCAATATTAGGAATAAAAACGACTAATTGAAAGATTCAATAATTTTGTTTAAAGTTAACACGTGTTTCATAAAGGCATCATTGTAAATGAACGCGCAACTTAGTGTGACTAAATAATAATTAACATGAGATCCCAGAAACAATCTTTCGACACAAATATAATCACAGCGCAATGTAGAAAATTGGATGCATAACATAGATCACCATATAATTATTTAAGCCCCAGGCAACTCTATGAGGGAAGTGACATCATTACTTTCAAAAGACTTCACGGTTGACGTGTTTAACTCGTCCTGCTGTTGTCTCAGTTTCCCTTTTGGAGACAATCTGAATCACGCATTTTGAACTGTTGCGTAGCATCGACGCAGGAAAGGCGATGATCTCAATCTTCTTTGACATTACTGGGTATTGCTGAGCTTAATATCCCTTTCAAATTTTTGCAGAGGGTTCTAGCAGCGTTTTCTTGCAGCGCCCACCTCTCCCTGCGAACAACATTTTATTGGTATTGCCTATTCGTGAATAATTTACTCCCTTGCAATCAATGAATAATTGATAATGGTTTAGGTACGTTTCAAATGCGTAAAGATATAGTATTTTCACTCAATATTTTTACTGACATATGAACTCAGTTTTAAACGGAAATTCTATTCTTATTTGTGATAGAATTCAACTTTAATATTCTTCTTTTAATTCTTGTTTGATTCTCAAAAATGGACTAAATTATGACCGAAAATGAAGGATTCATTCCTGCATTAATATTAATTAAGAAATAGAAACTGAATTGAACTAAGCCTGTGACGTAAATAAAATTAATGGACAATTAAAATATGCCTATTGAAGATTAAAGAAAACATCACTTCGTTCAGTTCACTCAATAGAAAAAACGAAACGCTCAATGTTTATTTCACTTCTTACGTACCTCCCGTTTGGCCAAGTTTTGGTTCTACATCGCGTCGATTAGTATAACACAGCGGTTCAATCCCCTTCCAGGCTTCACTGACAAAATAATTCCTCTGTAGTTAAACCCTACCTTATATGCCAAGCCAGCCCCTTGTTCTAGATCCTTCTCAGAAGACCGACGCCCATTCTTGCAGTTTGACTAACCGTCGAGAAGCCGTCAACATAACTTCACGTGAACACCTAGATTTTATTAGTATATCTATTACCCTTTTCTCTTAGTATCGCATATCCTTTATTTAGAATTGAATTTATATGACTCAGATATCAAACTTCAATTATGCTCACAAATTCTGTTTAAGGAAGCGTCCCCATGCTTCTCCTTTCAGCTACCCTCACTTACACCATCCTGCGCCTTGAGGTTATTCACATCCCTTGTCCCCTCGCGTGGCATAGTACTACCCTCGACTCTTAAATGACGCCCCTTTTCCCGCGCTTTTACTACATCAGGAGTTTATTGTTTTATGGTCATACTGTACTAAACTGTATTGTAGACTCGAGCGATGCATGTCCATTTGAATATAGATGCAGAAAGATAGTACGTTTGTGACATTTTCAACTCCTACCTTCATTGAGCCCTTTATTTTACGCTTCTCTCGTTGCACTGAATTCCGTGGGAAAATATGCGCTCTGAATTGCTGAGGAAAATTTGAAGTTTGTGTCTGTAAGCAGATGACTCTGCTGCTGACGGCGGAGCTGTTCCCTACGACTGTGCGCTCCCTTGGCTCGAGCGTGGGCTTCTTCATGAACAATCTGGGCTACTGCGTTCCGCCGCTCATTGAAATCTTACTGGTGAGCTTAACTTTCAATTGTTTTTATGCCACCACACCAAAAGATTCTGAGCATAAAAAAACGCTCTGATCTTTCGAAAGTTTCTCATACTTCGTCCGTTGCAGCCCGAGGAGCAGCCGGAGCTGACGCTGCTCATTTACGGCATCATGGCATTCAGCTCCGCTTGCCTTCTCTTCGCGCTGCCGGAGACGAACAAGCGGCCGCTCTTCGAAACCGTCTCGGAACTTGTGGCATCGCGGCGACGACGGAAGGCCCACCGACTTTCCATGAACCTCGACGACCAAAGCAAGAATATAGAGCCTTGATCTGTAGGTGCTAGAAGAAGCTAATGAAGAATGAACTCATTCTAATATCGTAGACAATTGACTAGTTAGATTTATCGATTTACACGGAGGAAAAGATTGACAATTGACAAGTTAGATTTATCGATTTACAGGAAGAAAAAAGGTGTTGATACACCTCTTTTCGTGGTCAAAACATTTACTCATATCAAAATACAAGAAGTTATCAGTATAGCCTTTATCTTTAAAGAGCAAAAGTGTGAAGTTTGGGTAAAAACACTCTACCTGTCCGTGCAATTCAAGAAAGTAGGTACGTAATTTTAATAAGCTCTCTTTAATACTCGATGATCAAAGTTGATATGAGTAAGCTCTATGAATAAACTAATTTTTAACTTCTAGATGAACATAATTATGTAAGATACAAGTATACATTGACTCTATTCCTGGTTCAATGCGTAGCCCGTGAGATATTTCAGAACCATCTCACCGCGGTTGAAAGTCTGAACATACGTAAGCCAAACATCTTGGTACTTTTTTACTTCAGGGCCCGGTACTCCTGCTGGTTTGCCCACCCAAGCCATGAGGCAGTTTCCTTTTCGGTATTCTATGCAACAACAAGATCAGGCACTGAATGAAGCATGTCCTAAATTATGACCCTGGCATAATAAAATTGTAAGCCAACAAGCCTTCTCCTTTCCCACGCTTAGATAGCGCCGTGTTGCATCCTGTGTAGACGTTAGACTCTTCTGTAGCTCTTCTCAATTTCCAGTCTTTCAACCTTTAATACATCTTCTCTGCATATCAAAGTTTACGATATGCTTGACCATTATTAGTTCCATGCGCTCGCTGATTTTCTACACTTACTTCGTCATTTAACTGATGCTCTCTGCTTATTACCCTGCCGACAGCTCACACTCAACACTCCACTTTTTCGTCTTAGTTTCTAATGCTTTCCGCTACCGAGGAGTCGACCGAGCATCTTATGCTTTTCTTTTCGGACAAGCTTTATATTCCTGACTCTACTTTCAGATTTTAAGCTGAATTATGCTGTTCTCACGCAAAGTTCTTTTCTCACTGAAACTAAATCCATACATTTACAGTCCTTTGCAACGCTTTTAATGGTATCATAGGTTTGTCATTTTTTTGTTTGAACTGAAACGAAAAAAACATTCATTTCATCCAAGTAGACAAAGTATTTATTAGCTTCGTCTAATATCCCGCTGATAACACGGATAGTACGGATTGCATTTAAAATAAAAAAGTTAGTAGTTGCAAATGACGTCGACTCCTGTGAAGAAAAAACTCAAATCAATAATCAGGCACAACGCGTGCTGAAATAATGAATACTCTTCAACGAGGAATGTTGGCTCTCCTCATGAAATAAGAAAAATAAATTGGAAACGCAACTGATGATTCTACAAGCATCGAAGCTTGCACAAAATAAAGTCAGTTTTAAATTCTTAAAAAAAAACGAGTTATGTGTCCCACTCTCATTAGCACCACCTTAGGGACCTTGTATCTTTTTTACTTAAGTAAAAACGTAGAAAAAGACTAAGATCTCGGTTCACCACGGTAAAAGCATTCTTTGTACTATTTTCAAATAAACACTTAAATGAGAGCTATACGTATGAGCGTTTCTGCCCTTGTAATTATTTTTCATTGATGCATGAACTCTAATTTAGCTACAGGGATTAAACCATGATCATGATAATGTTTGTACAGGGGACTGTTTGTATATAAATTAATTGAACTTCTAATTCAATGTTTCAAATTATCATTCGTGACTGAAAATAACACATCTCAAATGAGGAGCAAGTTGTACTAAGTCTATTTACTCTTCATTTTACCATATTTCCATGGGGAGTTTATTTTTGTCAAGGCTCTACAAGCTCGTTAGGCTCGAATGTAATCTCTCACAAATGTTCCACTGTGAAATGACATGAAAAATCAAGTTCTGCTTGACCATTTCGTAATCAAACTATTTCGTAATCAAGCTCGATAGCAATCCCATCCCCTAAACAAACCTCTCCTTCAGAATTACATCGATTACTAATTTAGCAATTGAAACTTTCACTTAATTGAAGCCTCCTCTACCCTTTGTAGTGTCCACATCATCTGCCACAGACAAATTCGTTGCGTACACAGAGAGCCTAGGGCCTGGCGGTTACCACATCGGGCAATCAATTCGAAATTCGAAGATCATTAAAACAAGATCTACTCTCACGTCTCAGCGGCTCTTCCTCGCTTTGCTATATTTACGAACCAAATCTGTGTAAATCACCGTATTGGTTTTGCCAAGTTTTTTTTGCAAGTCTGTGAAATATTTCTCACAAAGTATGGATGTGTCAAATGCTGAAATACTATTTCATGAGTTATGTTCAAAAGTTGATGTGGATGAAATCAGTCAACGCACAGCACGTATGATTAAGCGAAGCGTCCCTTAATTATAACTTTTATACCGCAAGATAATGAGTAAATGTTGTCATGCGCGCTCTAATTTTCACTTCGAGACATACAAATTTTAATCCGCTGGATGCACTGTAGCTTTACAATATTCTCGCATCATCGCCATAAATTGTGGTTGTCAGCACCCTGCCATCGTGTAGTCATGTGTTGTTTTTTCTATTTCTTTCACTTGTCTTGGCAGTATTTTGAATTGATACTTGAAGAATTTGGATCATTCTTTCTTCTGTTCATCATGTCAGCAAACATACACTGAAATATTAAGTGTCCTGCGACTCACGTCATCAGTTTGTTTCATTCACAACGTTTCATGAACTTTTACGAAAAATAATATCATCTGCTATACCATGCCCTTCCATCTGAACGTAAAATCAGTGAGTGAATTTGTTTTCAGTAATTATTAAAAGTACGGATCTCTACAATCTTGTGTTTTGATTCCCTTATTTGGTTTTTGATGCTCATGCTAAGTTTTGGCAACATGCTGGCAGCTATCTGCGTCATAGACAAGCCCGTCATCGCTAACAAAGGGTTTGTCATGTCTGTATATAACGAAATTTACGATATGAATTCTGAAGTACCCCACGCATCCTCAGTCTCACTTTTTCGCCGGAGCATGCATATTTTTCTGTGCCCAAGCGATTTAATTACTTGGGCGGCAAAAAACATGCATGCAGGCGGCGAAAAATTTAGACTGGGAAACGGGTAATCTGCTACTTACTCGACTTGTTTTTCGTAGCGTATTCTGCATCTAAAGTCGACAGGAAGTACAATACTATCAGTGCATGAAATATTGCATCACACTCATGTGAATTATTTCAAAAGCAATTAGTCCAATTTACTCACGCATTGTTTCATACTCAAATCAATTATTTCAACAGCATTCTGTACAGTCTATTCGCGCATTGCTTCACACTCATATCAATCATTTCAAATGCAATCTGCCCAGTTTATTCGAGCATTGCTTCATACTTTTATCAATTATTTCAACTGCAATCTGCG
>JACJUY010004382.1:1920-12799 GCA_014220935.1 Platorchestia sp. MABIK
AAACTCACTGAAGGTGGAGCATTTTAGCTTATTTTTGAATGAATCCTGCAGAATAAAGCGCTTTGCTGCAGTGATCAGCGTTGGATCAACCTTTTAGTCCTGGATCCGAAGCGATTTGAACTTCTTTATCCAAAATTGAGCAAGCGTCCGTTCAAAATAAGAATGAAAGAAAATGAGAGCTCAATTTGACTTGCAACTAACATTCGAAAATCCGGAGCTGTTCGTTGTCAAAATAGGGCTCACTTTTTGAAAATTTGTGGGTCTTCGGATCCGTTGTCAAAGCTTTTGCTAAAAATATTCTTTTACTGGGCTTTCACTGCGGTAAAATTATTAGCTTTTTGAAGCAAATTCTGAGCTCATAAAAAAGTTTTTCAAAAACTGCAAGCTTGAGATGTTCACTAATTTTGATTTACCTCTCAGGTACCGAAGGGCAGTCTTCTAATTTTTGAACTCGTAGAAATATTGTCCTGCCAGAATTATATACTGATTGTTTTTCCCTACTAAAAGAAATTTTTTCCAAAATATCAATGTACATAAAAAGAACTGAGAACTTTCACCAAGAGGAAAATTCTGAAAAAAAGGTTCCGATAATTTCTCTTCATTTTTTTCTGCAATTTGGTGCTCTTAATAGGTTTTCATTTGTAAAGTTCACCTCGATTGGAGAACAAGTCCTGATTAGCAAAAATTTCTGGAAGTCATGCAGAACTAAATTTGATGCGAACTGAGATTAGCAATCGTGTGTACATAGAGAGTCACTTGCTATTGAAATGAGCCACTATTTATGTAGAAAGTCATTTTCAATTGTAGGGAGCCATTACCTATGTAGAAAGTCCCTTGCAATTGTAGGGAGCCATTACCTATGTAGAAAGTCATTTGCAATTGTAGATGGCTTTTTTGCATTGTACTCGTATACAGCCACTTGGAATTGTAGAGAGCCACTATCTATGTAGGAAGTCACTCGTAATTGTAGGGAACCACTAATTACGTAGATAGCCGCTTTCATTTATAAATAGCCTCATGTAACTGAATATAACCACTTGCAATGGTAGTGAACCGCTATCCATGTAGATAGTGACTTGAAATTGTAGATAACAGTTTTAAACACAGTTCAATTTCTGAACTTTTGTACATAGAATAAGAAATTCTACACCTACCGAAAACATACTTCAACAAACGCTAAAAACTAATCCCAAACATTTTTTTTTTACCTTTGACTGCGAATCTGTTCCGCAGAAGTAAGAAAGGTAAATCTTGCGTCGAATGCTGTAAAAAAATACTAGCGTACTTCGGCACAGTCATAAAAGAAAACTATAAGAATGGTTCGCAGTTGCTCTTTCAACCTCAAAAAGTTTTCGAAAATTCTCCCAAAAGTTTTGGGAGTTTATTTGTACTCTGAAGAAAGACCTCACGTCTCAGTCTCCATCCAATCCCTTTCAATTAGGATCGGAGTCTTTTTGGCGGCGGGCTTTTGCTACCGGCCCAACTCTGCAAACATCAGCAATATATACGGGTCTATCTTAACTATTTCTTTATTGCTGCGTGCTACTGACGGCGGGCTATCTTTATTATTTCTTTACTACTGCGGGGTGCTGACGGTAGGATATCTTTATTACTTCTTTACCGCTGCGTGCTGCCGACGGCAGGCTATCTTTACTATTTCTATATTGCTGCGGACTTCTGACGGCAGGCTATTTTTATTATTTCTTTACTGCTGCGTGCTGCTGACGGCAGGCTATCTTTACTGTTTCTTTACTGCTACGTGCTGCTAACGGCAGGATATCTTTACCATTTCTTTATCAGTAAATTCGGCTCATGACTAGAAAGCATGGAACACTAACTGTTTATTGTCAAAAAGAGCTGAATTTATTTTAATTCGGTTCGATTCATGGCTTCATTGCCCGATCGTGATGAAGGCAGCCTATCTTCACTATTTTATTGCTGGGTCTTGCTGACACAGACACTCAGCTATCACTATTNGGGTGTGATGTGGTGGATGTGAGGTGGTGGATGTGGAGGGGTGGATGTGAGGTGGTGGATGTGAGGTGGTAGATGTGAGGTGGTGGATGTGAGGTGGTGGATGTGAGGGAGTGGGAGTGGATGTGAGGTGGTGGGAGTGGATGTTAGGGGAGAATGGATATCAGGCAATGGATATGTATGCGAGTGAAAGTAAGAAAGTGGAAACATGATAAAAGTGGTACACAAAATGCAGCAAGTTATGATAAACATATTTTCAGGCACAAAGTATATTTACACGTTGGTTCTGATATCATCAACAGGAATTAACTAAATCTCTTAGTCGTGGTGAATAATATTTATTCGAAGAAAACGCTGACAATCGAACATGATAAAAACACCTACAACAACGTGAAAAATTAGAAGCGAACGATTCCGATATGTGTGACCTGTCACACAAAAGAGTAGTATAGGGTATAATCTATACTCGCCAAGGTGGGAAACAGATCTATTTCATGACCGGTTAGGGAATTATTTATTTATTTGTATAATCTGCATGCACTGGTGCTCAAATTTTTTGAAGTGATATTTCCAAATTAGAATGTGTGTACGTGCACCACCGAGAAATGTCAGCAGAGTTTCGTGTTTGTGAGAAAATCGGAAAATTTCTGCCGTTAATTTGACAAAAACGTTTCAGTTGTTTTTCATTTCTAAATTTAAAACGCTAGTTGTTCCTGAAAGTTTCGGCACCTGATAAAGGACCGTTTTTGCTTCATCTATAGACGACTGCATACTCGAAGAACAATTTTCTTGAGCCCAGTAATAAGAATGGAACTTGTTGAGCCCAGTAATAATGAGACTACTTTTTTGAACTCAGTAATAAGGATACTACTTCCCTGAGCCCAGTAATGAAAATAGTACTTGAGTAAAACTTTACAAAAACTTAGCAAACCCTTAGTAATGATGTAAGCATTAATGTTTTTGAGTGCATTGTGAAAATTGAACACTTTGTACAATATTGCATATTACATGACTTTTAAAGTTGAGATGTGTACAAAGATTATCATCATGGATTCCCTTATAGAATTCTTTATAAGTCTGAAGACGTTTATAATTGAAGATAGTATATCATCGTCTAATATTTATCAGGTTCATGATTTCTCTTCAAATATACGCTTGAATATGAAAAATAAAATCTGATGTTTCCCATATAACCAGAGACTGAATTCTTTTGCCATCGTACTTATTTTTCAGTCACTCAGCGAGAGAAAAATAAACTAATTGTAATCGGTTCTGCAGGAAATGTAACTGAACGCAATAATACAACGCATGACGTTTCACTCTCAGAACTAGTTCAGAATTTTACGTTTTGCATTACTAGGAATTGTATATTTTTATTCAAAAAATCACTTAGGTTTTATCTCAAATGAAACCGAGCAGGAAAACAAAGGAGATGTAACAAAAACAAGACAAAAATTTTTCATATCGTCTGAAGCGGAGGTGGAAATTAGAAGAGCTTATATACATTATCCCAGTCATGCTTAAATACAAGAAATTCAATGTTAACAAATATTGCGCTCTATTTTCTTGCGTGTTATAAATTGATTACTGCCTGACCTTTTTGGCTATATATAGTATCACACAAACACAACGCCTTTTCTTGTAAATAAAGTATATTGTAGACATTACGCGAATAAAATGGAATACTTTTTTAATTTTTTGGGCGGCCATCTTCTGTCAAAAATTTTTTCAAGAAGACTACAAACCAAATACAAGAGATATGATCATAAATATTATTTTTTCTTCATATTCACGTACTATACCTTGACAAATCAGTTGAAATGTACAACAAATGTTAATAATACCACATCATCATGCATCCATAAATATCATAAGTGTTCATTAATATCATTATCATCATTTTTTTCAATTTTTAACTTGGTATACCTCAAGGAATACCAAAGCAGCCTCTTAGATAGTACCATGTTAAAAAATTATCTCAGACCTATATGCTAATCAATTTTCCTGATCTGGACAATGATCCATAACTCTGCATCGCTTTTCAAGGTAACGCAAATTGAGAAATTAAAAAACGATCTGATGATTACATATCTTAGTTATCTGCTCTTTCACTTTTACCTGCGTACACAGCTTAGAAAATTTTTACTATTTTAATCTGGTTATTTATTCGTGCGATTCTAATTCTCTCTATTTTAGCGTCTTACTATTTTAACCTCAATTCTTGCAATTTTAGCCTATATGTTTCTATTTGAGCCTATAGTGATAATTTTTAACCCACACATTTCAGATTTATCGTAAGTCGAAATCATATTTAAACATGAATATTTATGTATGAGTGGATAGAAATAGAACTCTTTGCAACTAATTTTACATGAGTGCATCACCGAAGATTTTTTTTACGTGAGAAAATTCTAAACTGTTGGATCATTCGCGTTCGTTTTCCTTAATATCATTACCAGTTGTATTTCAGCCAACTTTTTATCCTTTAATATAGATTTGAAACTAGATTAATTACTTTATTTTCCATGTGATCATTTTAGAATGAGGAAAATTTTCGTCACTCCCAGTATTTTATCTATACAACTAGCAGGGAGAGAGAAATGCCTGAACCGACATGTCTTCCAGTTCCAAAGGCTCCTGAAATGAAATACATTAATTTTCTTCAACAAAATCAGTTGGCGTTCATCAGTAGCGAATGAAAATAATTCGAAATAATTGATTAGTACCAAACTCAGAAACGCAATGCGAAAACAAGGATTGCAATCAAAATTTTTTTCTTCGGCAAAAATGTTTCAACTGATTTCAGGGTAGCAGTGGAAAAATAAAAATTCCATTTCAAATGCTGCTCCTGGAACCTACTTATATTAGCAGTTAGTAGCAGTTCATTCTACTAGAATTCTCTTGTAGAATGAATTGCTATTAAAAGTAGTTTCCAAGAGCAGCATTTGGGACGTAATTGGCAACTTTTCATTGCCAAGAGCATTATTTTTCCTGTAGAAAAAAATTTTGATTGCAATCCTTTTTTTTACATTGCGTTTTTTAGTATGGTACTAATCAATTACATCGACTTATTTTTATTCACTACATAACCATTGAAAATCACGTCTCCGAAGCTACAATTTAAAAACGCATTTTCCCACATTTCTGAATTCATTCACGATAAAATATGGCAGTAAAGTTTCACAGTTCAAAACGCAGTTGCACTCATCGACTTATTTAAAGAACACAATGACACTACGCAAAATTAAGCGTAGCAAAATTCATGCTAAATTAGATTCACATTTGCATTCACTGTTTTCACTCAAATGATTTCATGTAATCATAAATTTAAAACCGGTGCTTGAACCTTCATTAAATTAATAATGTTTATATTGAGTACACCGAATGAATTATGTACGCAATGTACAATGTCTTCCCCATTCCACAAGGACGAAGTCCCGACATGTTAGCGCTCGAGGATTAGCACTTCCGTGGACATAAGTTCTTCATTAAGGCTTCAAGTTTGCCCGTTCTGGAATCCTGCCCCGCACTGGCTATGCCAGCGCTGGCCCAGGAGCACACACTGCGTTGCCTCACTCAAAGACAGCCATTGCGGTACTGGAAGCTCACTTGCCCGCTCGGTCATGATAAAATCTGTAAATTTCAAGTTATCTGACGCTGTAGATTTTTGTCACGAAAAATTTTGCATTCGGAAATTTAACTGCGAAGTTGCGTTTTCTGAAGCACTTGCGTATTGATTTTGGGATTTTTAGATCGTGCTAAAATGATTCTTCTTGGAAGAACTTCCACCCTTGAACATGGTCAGTTAACAAGCGATCTTTGAAATCAAGAAATCCAGAATGTTTGGCAGCACTGACGAGGGTTTCTGAAGCCAAGGTAGGGAGCGCGTAACAGCTGATAGCTTCACTCCAAGAAAAACCCAGGGGCAAGAAGATGATTTAAGAGATGGAGTTTGCGTAGCAGGAAGTTGTTTATCATGCAGACTTACACGCCTCCATGCCTCCTTTCACTTACCTCAGCAAGGCTTCGGCGTTGGAGGCTGGAGCCGCAAAAACTGCTCACTGCATACCAGGAATATCTCATGAATACATCGATAGGCAAACAAACTATTTTAAGTATATCATTTTCCTAAACATTTTGAAATTTGTTTTATTAAGATTTTTGATAAATTATTTCTCATGAAAATAATCTTCGTTGTGTTTATTCGAAAACATTTCATACAGGAATTTAAGGAATGAAGTTTAAAAAGTCTACGGTGAAACAACCAGTATTTAAGTATCTTTTCCTCATTGATCCCATAGCCAAATTATTTAGTTTCTTGAAAAGTAATTGAAATTGAAGCTCAGATGCTGTAAATTGAATTTAGTGCGGGGAAAATCATCATAATTTATATCGATAATAGTTTTTAATTGCTTACCCCTAATATATGTATATATTATTTCAGTGCACAATTTTCGCTCGGATTTTTACTGTCAGAAACTAATTTTTTCAAATCATTCCTCATTATTTTAAGTCTTAATTTATTATACAAAACTTCCATTGACAATATATTGTGACTTTTTTCCTCCTATCATTCCTTTTGCAAGCCCTTTCGAAACAAAAAACAAATTTGACTTCCAATATCCTACAAAGTCTCTGTGTGCAAGGCCAGACGTTGTGCTCTGCTTCCTTCAAATACAATGAAATAAAAGAAACTTATAACCAGTACTTTTACTAACTGATCCACTGAATAATTTCACAATTTTCAAAAGTATTGCTATATTTCCTAATTTTTCTGAATTATCTACAAAAATTTTTGGATTCATGTCTCTAGTTCCTACTTGAATAATATTCTATGATTTACACTACGTTAATTTGCATTCGATTAGATTAGATATTTTTTTAATTTTCGCCTCACCAAGCGAATCCAAGGATTCGCTAAACTTACTCAAAGACATCTGTTTCAATGGCAAATGTTTGAAAAATTGAGTGACATAACGTCATTCTGTGAAAAATTCTACAACATCATTAATCCTACTAGTAGTCTTGAAAGCCTTTCTGAATACCACTTGCACGCATAAAATCTCTCTTATTTCAAGAGTTCGGTTCAATTTGACGCTAATTGCGCCTCTCTTCGAGGGTATTATCCCCATACATAAGACTAATTGCAGCTTCTTTATTTTTAATTGCCTCGAACACAGATCGCCTGGAGTAATTACCGTGCACAAAGCGCATTTACCGAGCTCGTGAGGGGACCATCAACGCTGAAGAGACACGTAGGATTTCTTACTCAGCACACCCCTCGCTCCTAATCTGCACTTCAATGAGCTCCTTCACAGTTTTCACATAATTAAAAGGTCGTTCATTGAAACGAAAGTGCAACTAAGCTCATTTGGAGTCCAGGAAGTCATTTAATCCTGCTTGAAAACCAATGAGGGTTTTTGAAGGTCGCTATATATCCTGAATTTCACCAAAAGCCCTTGAATTCACGGCACTCCAGTAAAGGCAATTAAGAGATGTCGTTAGGCAACGGAGAGCTCCCGAAGTTCAATGCAAGCCATCGACAGCTGATGAATCTTCATCGAAACAGTTTAAAGTCTCCGTTGTGTCCAATGGAGGCTATTGAATAAAACTGAGCTGCATACGATCAGACAATCGGAACGAGCTGTTGGGAACGATTTAAGGGGGCTGGCGGGGGCGTCAGTCAGTTGAGGTCGCAATAAAAGTGTGCTGGGGCAAATGAGATTCAATAGCCACGAGCCTGAGACAACGAGTTGCGCACCACGAGCTGTAGACAACGATTTGCGCATCACGAGCCTGAGACAACGAGTGGCGCACCACGAGTAGTAGACAACGATTTGCGCACCACGAGCCTGAGACAACGAGTTGAGCACCACGAGCCTGAGACAACGAGTTGCAGGGCAGGAGCTACGGACCATGAATTGCAGACCACGAGCTGAATACTACGAGTTGCTTATCACGATCAACAGACTACGAATTACAGACCAGCTCTGGACCGTGACATGCAGACCACAAATTTCACACTACAAGCGCCAGACCTCGAACTGCAAACCACGAGTGCTAGGCCACGAGTTGTAGCCGATGAATTGCAGACAACGAGGTCAACGAGATGAAGACTGTGCACTGCACACCATGAGCTCAAGACCAGGAACTATAGACCATGAGTTCTAAGCCACGAACTACAGACTACGAGCTCTAGACCAAGAGCTGTAGACGACAAACTTGAATAACGAGCTGCAGATCACGAGCTGTCAACAACGAACTGTAGACAACGAGGTACAGACCACAAACTGCACACCGTGATCTCTAGACCCTGATCTGCAGACAATGACCAACGAACAATGAGCTGCAGACCTGAGCTCTAGACTACGAGCTGTGAACAACGAACTACAGACAACGAGCTAAAGACCACGTGCTGCAGACCACAAACTACAGATCACAAGATGCAGTAGACTTAAAGCTGCAGACCACGTGCTGCAGACCACAAATGTCAGATGTGCATTTTAGCGGCAGTCAAACAATGTGTTTCAACAATTGTGATTGAAATCAACAAATGTTTATAAAACTTGAAATGTGATATGTGTTGCTTGCAGGAAGGCATTTCCCGAATAGAATATTCAGAATAGAATATGAATGAAGTAGAATGGAATTGAAATTAAATAGAGTAAAATGAGAATGAAATAGATTAGAATAAGAGTGAAATGGAATAGAATAAGAATGAAGTAGAATAGAATAACAGTGAAATAGAATAAGAAGGAAATACAAAAGAATAAGAATGAAATAGAATGAAATAAGAAAGAAATAGAATAGAATAAGGATGAAATAGAGTGTGAATGAAATAGAATAAGGATGAAATCGAATATGAATGAAATAGAAAAGAGTAAAAATAAAATAGAATGAGAACGGAATAGAACATAGCAACAAAAACAAGCCAAGTGGCCGCTCTCGGGTTCCCCCAAGTCCCGTACCTGCACACCCCAACGACGCACGGGCACCAGAGCCACATTTATACTCGTTTTACTAGCTCGAACACCAGTACATTCATACTGAAATCACTTTTCGACATGCAGCCGTGACTCAAAATATATATCGGCAAATGATTTACAGATTTCTTAACATTATCAAGAACAGCCACAGAAGTGTTTTTTTGTTAGCCGCGTTGACATTTCTATCAGATGTAGCATTAGCATTGAAATTGTAAGCGTATCGCAAAATGAAATGCAGTTCCTGCTGTTCCTTTTATAGCTTTTTCTTTTTAATCTAAAAAAATCTCCCTGGAATTCCGGTTAACTCTCGTACATATTTTAGAATAATGGAAAAACCATTTCAGTGTGAAGCGCTCTTGACCATAGTGAATAAAATAAAAATTGTGCATAGCCAGCCGGAAAATGGTCAAAACGATTTTCACACACATTCATTGTGCTTGCAGTGACGACATTTTCTGGGAGCTGGCTTGCGATTCTGTTTAATAAGAAAATTAGAACCTGAGCTGTCTTGAATTTTTTTTCTTATTAATTCCGGCCTTATTTTTGACACGGACACAGTCCTCACTATCGAAAAGCCATTCTGGGCTAACATTATCAAAGCCGTTTAGGTATTTGATGACATCTATTAATTGATTACGTAATCTCTTTTTGTTCTGGGAGGCGAGTTTAATTTGTTGATTTCTTTTCGTGGGATAGGGGAACAGAGTTGCACTACTTACGCTAGATGTTACCTAACTAGTACCTTAAGAGGGAAAATGTAACGTCCTTCGACTTGTAGTCAAATTTTTACGCTTTGAATATTTCGTGTATTTGGAGAACTTTTCGCTATGTTTTTTCCTCACATCAGATATTTAATCACAATGATTGCAAAATTATTTTGTGAGTTTGCTGCTTCAACTGAGAGTTTCATTGATGGTACGTATGAAGCGCTAATTAAACAAAATTAACGCCTATTTCTCTCGCGTTGCTTCGCTTGCTACTCCGTTACCTTCCATTCTTCCACGGCAAAAGAAATCAGTGAAACATGCGTGCTGATCAGCATTTTGTTAGCAGCAGGCCGATGCTCTGAAAAGGCAGGAAATTAGAGGGGCTTCCGTCGAACTCCTGCGCGAAAATATCGAGTATTGAAGCCTACGATTTATTGTTCTTTTGAAGGAGGCTTCTGTGGATTTGACGTCTTAACGACCGATCAATGCTGTTTGATGCAACGATATCGGGATTTTATTTCCCTCGCTGCCATCTTATGCAAAGTTATATTCTAAGACAGTGCTTTATAAAATTGTAAGACAGTGCTTTATAAGATTGTAAGACAGTGCTGTATAAGATTGTAAGACAGTGCTTTATAAGATTGTAAGACAGTGCTTTATAAGATTGTAAGACAGTGCTTTATAAGATTGTAAGACAGTGCTCTGTAAGATTGTGAGACAGAGCTCTATAAAATTGTAAGACAGTGCTTTATAAGATTTTAAGGCAGTGCTCTGTAAGATTGTAAGACAGTGCTCCATGAGATTGTTAGACAGTGCTCTGTAAGATTGTGAGACAGTGCTGTATAAGATTGTGAGACAGGGCTCTATAAGATTGTAAGACAGTGCTGTATAACAATGTAAGACAGTGCTCTGTTAGATTGTGAGACAGTGCTGTATAAGATTGTGAGACATTGCTCTACAAGATTGTAAGACAGTGCTCCATGAGATTGTTAGACAGTGCTCTGTAAGATTGTGAGACAGTGCTGTATAAGATTGTGAGACAGTGCTGTATACGATTGTAAGACAGTGCTGTATAAGATTGTAAGACAGTGCTGTATAAGATTGTAAGACAGTGCTATATAAGATTGTGAGACAATGCTGTATAAGATTGTGAGACAGTGCTCTATAAGATTGAAAGACAGTGCTGTATACGATTGTAAGACAGTGCTGTAT